>JAKTPI010000001.1:0-228183 GCA_030557545.1 Ogataea salicorniae
TGCTTTTTGCTTTATGCAAAATGAGCAAGAAGAGAGTTATAAATGGACTCTTCAAACCTTTTTTTCATGGCTTAACCCTTTGCCCTTTCCTCCAGTCCTTTGCACTGACAGAGACCTTGCTTTATTAAGTGCAATTAAAGCTACCTGTCCCAGAAGCCCACATTTACTATGCGTTTGGCATATTAATAAGAATGTGCTTGCAAAGACAAAGCAATATTTCTCTTCGAATAAGGAATTTGAAGATTTCATACAATCTTGGAAATCTCTGATTTATTCATACACAGAAGTTGAATATACAGATCAATTAGCTAAGTTTGAGGCTACCTTTGATAAAATTGCTCCTGCAGCTCTTCGATATGTCAAAGGGACCTGGCTGACCTATAAAGAAATGTTTGTTAGAGCTTGGATAGGTCAATACCTTCATCTTGGAAATTGGGCAACCTCACGAGTGGAAGGGTCTCATGCTATTCTAAAACAGTATATAGGGGCGTCAACAGGTGATATCCTGTTTGTTTTTGAACGGATTAACAAAGCTTTAGAAGCACAGCATTCTGCCCTTTCGTCTGATCTTGCAGATGATCAGATTAAAACGCCGAATTTTTGCTCACACTTTCTATACTCAAAAATCACTAAGAGAACGTCGAGATATTCACTTCGTATTATCTCGGAGCAAGCTTTAATAGCTAGGAGAGCTACCCCTGAAGCCCCTTTATCTAACTGTACAAATATATTCACCAAGACAATGGGCCTTCCATGTGCTCACCGAATCGCTAGCTTATTTTCAGCAAATCAGCCAATTCCACTAAGCGATATCCATCAATTTTGGAGGATAGGCCTTGGAAATGAGTTATCAGAGTATCTGCCAATACTTGATCCTCTAGTTCCACCACTACCAAGAAAATCAAACCAGGATACATTATATCAAAGCAACAAAACAACAGACCAAATGGTCACCAGGAAGAAAACAACAGACCAAAGTGCTCAAATTGCGGTGAAATTGGCCATACAATTCGTTCTTGTAGGGTTTAAATAGATGTGTAAGTAAGTATAAAATGAAGCAAGATAAAGAAGTAGATTACAAGAAGAAAGAGATATTCTTATAGTAGTGGAGGATGGAATGTAGTTTCTGTGTTAGAAAGTGACGTGTCTCTTGCGGTAATTTGTGGTAACGATGGTGGACAAAGTTGATTATGTCATAATATTATATAAATGATTATGTCAGTTAGTTATTACATAATATATTACGCAATTTATGCTGTCTGGAGCCAAATCCATGCTGTCTGGAGCCATTCCCGTCTGAGACATATAGGACACGCCACTCCTTAATCTAGTTGGCTGCTTCACAACTCTTACACATTCTGGTATATAACCCACTTTATTGCTTTCTCTTATATAGGTTTATATAATAGTACTTCCACTTGGGAGACCAGACAAATATATTCTATTGTTATACCTTATCTAATAATAGCACAGATCCTGACATGTTTGCAATTTTCAATTTTCAATTTTACAAAAACTAAACAAGATACTATGATGTAATTACTGATTAACAGAAAAAAAAAAACTTGTGTATCTTAAAATGCAAAAACAAATAAACACGGGGGGGGGGGAAAAACTAGGTGAGAGTGCAGAACAAAATTCAAACATGTATAAAGAACAGCAATAATAATAAAAAAAAGGAATCAATATCAAGAGTATATAAACATGTTTTTTTATTGAAAAAAAAAACAAGAAAAAGTATCAATGATAAATAATAATAAAAAAACAGGAGCTGTTAGTTATTATAACTCTAAATAATCTAAATAATACCCCCAAACAAATCCTCCCTCTTGACTTCTTTCGTCAACTCTTTTCTGACGGCTAAAACACTGTCGACAATAACAGCGTCAACACCAGCAGCCATCTCTAATTTGGCATTCTCTGGTATATTGTTACTTGAACCATAAGTAACACAAACCAAACCAGAAGCTTTGACAACAGCAGCTAATCTAGGACACATGATAATAGTATCAGCAGCTGACACAATACCCAACAAGTTCCATTTTTTAGCAAATCTAATGGCACTTTGTAAAGAACTTGCTCTAATATCAGCCATTGGTGTAGTACCTGCTTCAGTTAAAAACAAAATTGGCATTGATGGTTGTTTTAAAGATAACAAGACACAAATATCAGGATGGAACGAAGAGAAAATGATATCACGACCGTTTGCATTGTCATAAACAATTTTCAAAACAGTGTCTACCCAATGATTCATATCCGGTGCTATTTGTCCCATGTCTTCGTGTTCAGCTTCATCCAACATCGGGTACTTACATTCAATGTTAAACCCAACGTTTTTAGGGACCTTCTTGAAAAGTTCAACAAGTGTAACAAACGATGAGGCAATTGATGAACCACGGGTGTTACCTTTATATTGCTTTGCTTTCCAAGTTCTTGTCAACTTCATTCTGTTTGTTGATTTATTGTCATCATTATGTGATTGAGCGCTATTGTCAGCGATGCCAGCTTCAGGAGGCGAAATTGAACTGCTGTTGGAATTGCTAGAATCAATGGAGACAGTTGGACCTAATGGTATGTCTTTTCTTTCTAAGCCGGTATGATATGAAATTGATCTAGATCTATTCTTCTTCTTCAGCAAGTAATAATCATCCAATGATTGTTTCTTACCATTTGAGTAAAACTTCTCATTATCATCAATCTCATCCCTTTCGGATTGATTCAATCCCATAAATTGTTCTAGAGTCAATGCGTGCATTGGAATATCAATACCAGATTCAGCGACCAAAAAATCATGATAAACAACAGGAATATTATCTTTTGTTAATTGAACATCAAATTCAACATACGACGCACCTAACGAGGCAGCAGCAATGAATGATTCAACTGTGTTTTCACCTAATTGTAATGATTTTCTACTTCTACTGTTCATACCGTTACCTCTGTGACCAATAACTCTTGAAGAGACCAATTGCTTCCAATAAGTCTCAGTTCTATCAAATGTCATCTTTGGATGACCAAAAGGTCTAACCAGCATGAATTCAAACTTAATAGTTCCTAAAATTTCTAGTGTATCACATTCCAGAATTGGTAAACTAATAGATGATGCTAATGATCTTAAATTTGGTCCAACTTTAGTGTAAGCACTTCTCAAGATAGTAACCGCTCTACCCAAGATTTTTTGTTCCTTCTTTTCATCACCATATTGATAGGTTGGAACAATATCGAAATAAATCACTGTATCTAACGGATCTTTGTTTGTACATTTAAATGAAATTGGATCTGTTGCACCACCGTGATTGTCATCCAATGGTAAATCAAGTAAAACTGAAGGTTGATCCAAGTTTTTGGCACTAATAACGATTGATAATGCAGTGTCTAGTTCAGTAGAATGGGCTTTTGACAATGGGACTCTTTTCAAGTCAATTGCTGGTGTAATGTCTCTAATATCTGTTGTACCTAAAGTAATCAAAATTAAAGTTTCATTTTGATTTAAAGAACGATGACCAAACGATTTAACTGGTTTTGGAGCTGGTGATGTTGCTCTTTGATTTTTCAAATGTTTCAAAACGTTATGGTTACGTGAACTTCCACTTTCAGAATTGTTTAAATTACCGTTGTTAAACCCATTGTTACTGTTATTGTTGTTGTTATCAGATAATCTGTCAATACTAGTAGCCAGATCACTGTTACCGTATGGCTTCATTCGTGGAGATAAACGAGGAGACAAAACATTTGAATTAGAAGCTTCCAATAGATCGTAAGGATTAAAATCTGTTGGTGTTAACATCCTACAAATATCCAAGTGACCTCTCAAACCAGCATGTTCTCTCGGTGTCCAGCCACTTTGATCTTGAATATCGTATTTGGCATTGTTATCAATTAACAATTGGCAAGCATCTTTGTAGCCCTCAGATGCAGCAGCAAAGATTGGAGTCCAACCAAAAGTAGCCTCACCAATTTCAGCATCGGCATTTTGTTTCAATAAAAATTCAATTGATTTTAATAGGTTTAATTTTGAAGCAATATAAAGACAAGTTTCTTTAGTTTCAGGGTCATGATAATTAACACTGATACCTTCACAATCTAACATCAGCCTCAAGATTTCAGGAGAATCTAATCTCGTTGCAATCATCAACAATTGAGGACACGTTAATGGAACTTCCTTATTGAAAGATTTGACTAAAACTTTAGTTGTCTTCGGATGTGTACCCAAGATTGATAAATGTAAAGGGGTCAACAACTCTGAATCACCCCAAGCTTTAACGTTATCAATGGAAATATCAGCATTGAACAATCCCCACTCTTTCAAGAATTCAATAATGATAGACGTAACTTTCTTCAAACCGTATTGAGCAGCATAATGTAATGGAGTTCTTTTATAATTATCTTTTTGTAAAATAGCAAACTTCAAATGGGTTGGTAAATGGTTGAAAATGTATAGTAAACCTTGTGAAGAATCGTTTGAGTTAATTCCATCAGGACCAAAAGCACTGACCAATCTGAAATTAATATCTGTTGGTGTATGAGCCACAGGGATTGAATTGTTATCGTTGACTTCAATTTGCATTTCAATAGCTTTACGTTGTTCAATCTTTTTAACATATTGTTTACCCAAGGCAATAACATGATGATGCAAAAAATTTCTTCCACTGATATCTGAAGAATCATGTAAAACAGGAATGATTTCAAGTAATGTATCGATACATTTATAACTCAAGCGCATAGTTGATTTATTCAATAGAGATAATAACAGTTTTAATGGAGCCAGAACTGGAGACATAAACTCTTTAATCATAACTTGATTCAAACCTTCAGAATCATCTTTTTCAATGTATTCCATACATTGATCTAACGTTGAGTTCTTATGAATTGAAGATGATTTGTTGTTATTTGCAAAAGTTGTTGTTGGGGGAGGTAATGAAGAAGTTGATGAGCTCACAATGTTCATATCAACGTTTGAAATTGAAGAAGCAGCTGAAGAACCCTTTTGTTGTGTGACCACATTGTTATGAGAGTTGGAGTGATGGCTTGCAGTATGCTCGTTATAAAAATCGATTGGGATGATATCCTTTTGATTTGAATCTTCATTCATAATAGGCAATAGCTTATTCAGGTAAACATTTATCAAGTTCAAATTCTTAACTATATCGGCTTCATTTGAAAATGCTAATCTACAAATGTTATTTTGCAAATACGATTCTTGTCTATTGGTACCAACTTTTTTATCCAACTTCTTCAAGATTTTTCTGAAACCTCTTTTATTCAACTCACCAAACCATTTCAAGTTTCTAAAACAATTTCTTAGTTCCAACAAGATCCCAATAACTTCATCAGCTTCTTCGTCGTCATCAAACCGGAAAACTTCATGTGTTGGCCTTAATGCTGAAGAAATCTTTTTTAATCTACGGTCATATTCGGTATATTGAGAGTTATAAAAATCGTCAACTTTCTCAATATTTGTATCTAAATTGAAGAAAAAAGCTGCTAAATCACCTCTTATTTCAGGGTTATTTAATGTATCAGCTTTAGGATCAATTTGATAAAGTTGTTGTTGCTTTGTAGCTGTTGATTTGATAGATTTTTTCAAAGTTTTGTAGTTCATGTAGTATTGTTCCCATTCTGGGACTTGATGACCTACAAAAGTCTTACCAAACTTCATGGTAATAAAAATTTGATGTTATTGGTTGGTTTTTGTTTTATTGAAGGAATGTGGTGCTATTGGCAAAGGGTATAAAGATGTTTAGAAAAAAGAAGAAGAAGAAAGGGATAGGAAAAGGAGGAGGAAATGAAGACACAAGGTTATGCTATATCATTCTCTGCTGAGAGGGATTTTTATCTGGTTTTAAATCTATTGTATATTTACCTTACGGCTTTTCTTTTGTATGGAGAGAAAGAGACACGCACAACTTGATTCAAAAGTGCGTGGCTGAAAACGAGATCAACGTTTATCACAACGTTTTCAATACAATATGATAGATAAACGATAGGTCATCAATCCATTTATCCACTCACGATATTTGCATACATTATGTGACCACATGACGAACTAATTAATCAATTTTAATTGACTATTATATTTACACTCATTTATATACTACCTGTTGAAAATGGACGGGCGACTAACTAATTATACTTCTTACAAAACTTGCCTGTCCAAATCTAAAATGACTTAGCTGACTCTTATCCGCGCAGATGCAAACACACACACAACTCCACAACCGGCAGTTTTCATTTTTACCTCATTAAACTCAAACTGTGTATATGTCGATCCACTTGATAAACAATATAGTCACCATATATAATGTGATATCATCCAGTATATTAACTATCATAACCATTCAACGTGACGATCAAATCCATTCTAATCATTCAAGTTAAATAACCGCGCACGTTCCTTCATGCTTAATAAAAATTATCTTGTTTTGTTTTGTGTGTGTTAGTTTGTTTATTTAAATTACCCCGGATATTTCCGATTTGGGTGTTTCCAATTGGCAAATAACTAACTTCTTGTATTTTCTCTTTACCCCTCACCCATTCATTAACTATATTATACATCACTTGAACTAAAGTTACTAATAATTTGGACAAAGTCCATCCGACTTGACTAATCTATAAACCTGAATTAAGAAAAAAAAAACAAGATTTGTATCACATGGATAGAAAAAAAAAGTGTTAGTATTTCGTATCAGGGCACTTCTATCTATTCATTGATGGATAAAAATATACTTACATCATGAACAGATGCATTAACAAACTGTCTAGCTTCTAAAGTTAACCAAACTCTCAACATTGACAATGCATTGCTGTTTTGTAAAATCAATTTACCGTCTTTGAAACTCAATTTTCTAAGTATTGGAATGGATCTATATTATTAAAGATTTAGCATTATATACATGAGTAAAATTTGTTAGTATAATCACAAATGAAAACTATAATTATCAACTTTGTCAATTATGCACCAAAAAACACAAAAAAAAAAGACACGAACACAATTGAAATGTCTATAAATTGTTCTATTAGTCTCTAATTGTATTGTACTTTTTTGTTTTTTTGTTTTTCTTGGTGTTTTTTCTTTAGAAAGTAGGGAATCCCAAGTTCCATGCAAATACACACCTTGCAAATAAATCTAAATCAGGATCCAATTGTCTACCTAATCCTTCTAACAACAGTATAGCCACAATGACACTGATAAAATCACCTTCCATTCTAACATGATGTGCTCTCACCATACCTAACATTTGGTCCAATAAATCACCAATTGAAATAGTACCTAATGAAAATGTTCTTTGTTTGATTCTATTAACTAATTTTTCAACCTTCATTTTGAATAATTCGTTATCGATTGCACTCCATGGTGTCTTGGATTTATCAATCATTAATTGACCAGCTTTATAACCATCAAATTCAGAAAGCGCATTGAATAAAGAGATAAAGTTGAATCTGTTGGTCTCATCCAATTCAGTAATTAAACCAGTGTCAATTAAACATATTTGTGGATGATAGTTATCTTTAGACATTGTTTCGAATTCATTCAATAACTCTTTTGAATCAGATATTTTATTCAACTTTTCAACTAATGAATCATTATCAAAATCGTTTGTTATTGGTTTGTTTGAATTAACATCTTTCTTGATGAATCTAAGAAGGATATTACCTGGATGTAAATCTGCATGAATGAAATTATCCAATATCAACATTTTCAAAAATGAATCTATCAAACGATCACTAATCTCTTTTGATAAACCTTTGCCAAAATTTTCCTTCAAAGATAGAACTTTATTCATTGGTAATCCAACAATTCTTTCTTCAATCAACACTTTCCGTGAACTGATATCCAAATAAGGTTTAGGGAATTTGATGTTTTCGTCATTTGCAAACTTCTCTTTGAATTTCAACAAGTTATAACCTTCAATACGCAAATCCAATTGTAGCTTCATTAACATCGAGAATTGTTCAACTTCCTGCGGTAATGACAACCATTCCATCGTTGGTAAAACATCAATAAAATGAGCGAAAAAGTTCATTATTTTTAAATCACGTTCAATCTTGATCTCAATGTTTGGATGAACAACTTTAATAGCAACATAAGAATCATGATCTTGATTCTCAGCAACAAATTGGCTCTTCAACTTCCCCAAGTAGACTTGAGCAATGGCACCAGTCCCAATAGGAACAGGATCAAATTCATCAAAAATTTCATCAATACTATTTCCACCAAATGTCCTTTCTAATATCTTTTTCGTTTGTCTCAAAGAGTGAGATTTAGCATTGGAATGTAGTTCACTTAATTCCTGGCATAATCCTGTAGGAAAAATATCAGTACGAGAAGCAGCCCATTGACCTAGCTTAATAAACGATGCACCGGCTAGTTCTGAGCAGTGTCTGATTAACTTATACCATAAGAAAGACCCATATGTATCCCCATTTATACCCCTTCTACCAAAGTAAGTGATTGGAAAAGTTAAAAATATCGGTATAAAAATACCTGTTAGTTCAATGAATCTACCCACTGTGACTAGTGGCTCAATTAAATAGTCAACGAGAAAGTACCTAACTGTATACAAGTATCCAATTAAATATTTCCTACTTTTATTTTTCTTCTTTATCAATTCATATTCATTTTCTAGTTCTTTTTGTGATTCATTGAACAAGTTGGCTTCAAAAGTGAGACCGTTGTTAAAATCCGGCTTAAGTTTGTTGTTGTTACTCAACACCGATGGATCTTTGAATAGCGATTTCGACAATTTGGGATCATTATAAAGCGTTATTTTCGGTATTGTTGTCGCTGTAATTATACCCAATAATCCAACTGTAGATATTCCAATGATAAAATTCTGCTTTCGACTACCATTGTTATTTTGTTGGCTATGAATGGTTTTGGTTGATAGTGATCTACTGGGTTGGGAAATAAATTTGGTGTAGCTCTTGTGACTTTTTCTAGCAGTTGGTTTCAACGTTTTCTGTCTCAGTTGAAACCCAAGCTGGCCAACCCAACTTATTTTACTCATTTATTATGATTGCCTGTTATTGGCTTATCATTGTATTGAAAGGATATAGGGTTAAACAAATAAGTGGAGAAGAAAACGAATAGCAAGCTTATTTAAATTACTTGAGTGGAGGGCACACTTCTCGGTCGATTAGGAACTGTAGAAACGTTACGAGTGGTCGATCGACCAGTTTACAAGTACTATTCATAATTGAACAATTTAAACCAAAGGACGTAAAAACCAAGTAGAATTGTTGATGATAATCACAGCAATAAAATGCAGATAAAGACATTACCTACAACATTTGAAATTAAATAGGATGAGGAATGGGAAGGGAAATAGAATGTAGAAAATCACAAGGATATATCTTACGCCATTGGGGGTCTGTGGGGGGAAGAGAGTTTGAAACAAGCGGTTATTAATCGTAATGATAGGAATAACGCATCGATCAATAAGTCTTGTTGTCTATAAGTGAATAAAAACAGAAGGAATGATAAACAAGGAGAAGGGAAGTAAATAAAGGTCGGAAAAACATACATGAATTATAAAACATAACAAACAAACATAACCACCATTTTACTAAAAAAAATCGTATATATAGAGGGGGGTAATAAAAAGTCAAAACAAGTGTTGAAATTTGCTTATAATGTACAGCTTGCAATATGATTGTTAAATAAAACATCAATCACATCTGTTCTTCTTTAATAACATCAATTAACCAATCCAATCCTTCGGTTAGACCTTCACCTTTAATGGCACTACTGGCCACGATACTCCAACTTCTATCTTTCAATTCAACCAATCCTAAAGCTTTTGAAACTTCAGCAGCTGTTAATGAGCCTGGTTGATCTTGTTTATTGGCAAACACCAATAAGGCACTATCAGTTAATTCTTGTTCTTTCAACATCATATGTAGTTCTTTCTTGGCAACGTCAATACGTTCTTTGTCGGTCGAATCAACAACGAATATGACAGCTGCAGTGTTAGCATAATAACATCTCCAGTAGGGTCTAATTGAAGTTTGCCCTCCTAAATCCCACATGTTTATCGATATGTTCTTGTATGTTAATGTCTCCACGTTGAATCCAATGGTTGGCTTTGTCTTGACAACTTCACCCATTTGTAGACGGTATAAGATGGTTGTTTTGCCAGCACCATCAAGACCAAGAATAAGAATTCTAATATCCTTGTCTACAGACCATAGTCGGCCAAAAATTCCACTGAATATGTTACCCATTTTCTAATTATTATGTTGTTGTGTCGTGTAGTTTGGTAAATAAGAAAGGGCCGAATATGTATGTGAAGGTTGGTGTAAGCTGAATTGATTTTGTTCTGTATGTTTTAATCAATTGCACTGACTTTATGCTAATATTGGAAAATAACCGATAAATGTATTTGTTTATGGGTTAGCTGAATGTTGCGATGCACACTTGATAGTGGTAGATGTAGTTATGACTTGTTGAACTAGTTATATGAAGGTGCACACACGTGTGAAACTAAGTTGGTTAATCTGTGTATATGTTGTATGAAGTGAGTGGTTTGAACTTTGAAGGCAAAGCAAGACAAAACACACAAAATGATATAGTATCTATTTCGTTTAATCAGTATCAATTGATTGTTTTACAGGACAAGTCGAAGGATGGTGATCATGACTAATGAAACTTGAGACAGATGCCATCTGATCTGTACGCAGTTTGAATCGAATTCAGTTGAATCCAAGGGACCCGACTGATCGAATTAGGTAGGGTGAGCGTGCGCGACAGTTTATATGTTGTAATATGTTTATTTGTTCAATCATTTACGGATAAATAGATGAAGATAGGTCTGTTAAGATAAAATATTATAACACCGTTTGATTATCTAACCTGTTTTACATCATTTTTTTGATCATATGATCAAACAATCCAAAGACGATAGACATTTTTTGTTACCGCTCATCAGATCAGGTACGGTGTCCGATCTGAACTAGTTGGCCGTTCAGATTCATTACATGGGTAGCTCATTCATTCCAGTGGGTTGTGAACTATATAATTATTTATGTAAACAAATTTATCAGGTATTCAAAAACAATATCCCTTTTGTTTGCTATTGTATGCACTCTGAAATAGATTAGGCACTTGTATTCTATTGCTCGTCGACCAGTACTGATCTCATCTCTACAGCTTTTTGGCTGCATAATATCATACCGTAAGCCATAACATTTAAAGCACTATTGAATGGATTGATTTACAAGTAATAAAACCTTCATATTACTTGAATAATGATTAGTTACAAAGTATCACAAATAGATAAAATAGATAAGAAACTCAATTTTTTCCAGAAGACACCAAGCATCGGATCTGAAAGAAAAACGGGTACAGCCTCACAAGGTAAACCAAAGAAGCGACAAGTTAAGTAACTTGACTTGAAGTAATCGATGAAGATTAATTATGATATATTTTGTGAATAAAACTATATACAAACAGATTTAAATTAATCAGCTAATAAAAGTTGAAATCCGTGTATTAGAAAGTATATATGTATATATGAATCTATGTAGGCATGCAAATTTTTTATTTTATTTTCCTCTCGTTTTACTGATCTAAATCTCTTGCCTTCTTTAGAATTGTACTGATCATTTCATTACCCAACTCATTAGCTTCTTTTAACATTGGCTTAAAGAAATTTTGTGTCTTTTCAAATCTCTCCCTGTATAAATTGTAATCACCAAATGTGACAATAGTTGACCATTCTCTAGCAGCAATGACGAAATTCATATCATCCTCTCTGAAGTCCAATGCACTCAATGAATCTTCAATACATTCATCTAATAAACCTGGTGTACAGAACAAGTACTCAGTAACACCCAAAAATATTCTGAATAATGGAGTAGAGCATATCATATGGTCATAAGGAACGATACCTAGGCAACTCCAACTATCAACGATAGCTAATAGGGATAAATGAGAGTTTGCCTGTTTACCACCTGGTGGGATTTTACTTAAGGAGTATTGTTGTAAAAGATCATCATCTAGTAATAATTTATGTGATTCACCTAAATGTCCAAAAACGTTTTGTTTAGCTTTCAAGATTCTTTCTTTCAATTCTTTCTTTTCGTTACGAATCATCAAGGCAAATAATTCAGTGCATGAATTGGCATATTGTAAGATTTGTTCATGTGCTGAGGGGTTTGTGATAGCTAAACCAGCATAAACGTGATATTTGTTTGAGTAAATACGTAGTGAAATATTAATTTTGGCATTTTCTAAACCACCTAACCATTTGGAAGTTAACCAAGGGTATTGATTGTTGTTGTGCCATGCAACACCCATACTTAAGAAACAAGCGTGTGTAACAGCTTGAGTATCTGCTGTAATTCTATCGTGTTCTTGATAAGTCAAATAAACGTGCTTGGACTCTAAACAAGACATCAACGATTCAACAAACGTGAATGATTCATCTGATGCTCTATGCTGGATTATCACCAATGGTTGACCTGTGGTGTCCACTTTTGGACCGTGCAACGAGTGAACAGAGACAATTTCAACATCTTCAGGCAGGTGCTGTTCAAAAGCTAAAATTTCTGGGGATTTACAAGAAGTTTGTCCACCGACAATGGAACCGACTTTTGTACTTGGACCATAAATGGAGACAATCTTGTTGATATTTTCAGCTTCAACAGAGTAAATTATATAATCAGACACCCTTGAAACATAGTGACCGTTTTTCAAGATTGTAAAAGGTTCACCTTGCTCTTTCAATTTTTCGTAGTTCTGTTCGGTATCACAACCAACAACGTTCCAGCCTGCATTTGTGAATCTTCTGGCGTACATGAGGCCCATATCCCCCAAACCAATAATACCAATTGTTTTTGTTTTCTTGTAGACTTCAATTTGTTCTTTAGATGCTATCACCATTGTCTATGAGTGGGTTTTCTGTGGAATCGGTACACTGCTATTTCTGTTCTTGATCATGCTTCGACCAATAAATCTATCTATCTAATTAAACCTTCAAATCAAATCAAGTTCAAACTCAGATTTAAGCGAGCAATAAAAATAAAATGTCGTGTGAGTCTGGTGTACTTCAACCAATTGCGTCGATCGACTTAATTGTAGAGGAAATCTCAAACTGTTACCTATTACTTATTGTTTATATTTAATGTTATACTTCGGTTTCTAAGTTTTAAAACGTTAATTGAAAATTTTATGGTGGAGTACATATTGTTTGCTTATCTTCAGAAAACCTCCCAATAGCAGTTTTAACAAACGACCCGAAATAAACTACCGACTCCTATGAAATAATTACTTACTTTCATATTAGCTATTGATTTACAAGACTTATAACTTATCAAGGTTTAGTCTGGCATAATTTTAACCGATTTAATGGAGTTGTATTAAATTCCATTTATGGCATTAAAAATAAAGGGTGATATGCAAGGCGGATGTAAACATAGATAGGGATAAAAGCGGTCGCCTAATAAGACTGGTAACAAAATGTGTGTTTCAAATGAAGACACGGGGTTAGTTGGATATGAGTTGGAACGCTGACTCATATGAAGTTGTTATATACACTTGAGTAAATGTACATATAAGTATAAAAACGCTCTGTACATATGGATATTGGGTAATGACAATCAAATAAGGTAATATTCAGTAAATAAAAAAGTACAAAAAACAAGCAATTGTTTGTTTACTTTTCGGAATCGACTCTCTCGTTTCTAAAAGAAAATATATCAAAAAATTATTCCACCAATGAAATTGACATAATTGTATGTTTTAACTCAACAATCAACAGATCAACATATACATACACATATACATATATATACACTACAACTGCATCATATAAACGTGTATACTTAATCACCTACAGATTCTTTTGTTTGCTCATATACCCGGAAATCAAAGCGATACAACGTATTTGGATCCACAGTTGTATATATCATAAATCACACACTCTCTACACCGTGGAAGTCATATTGATCTCATACTGACCTATACACATTTGATCAACCCGATACAACGATAGATCACTAAAAATATAAATTGTACCAATATATCATATTTTTAAATCATCATACACCCATAGAGAGACTTTTTCTTTTTTCTCTATCACCCATTTGCATACTTATGAAAAAAACCATCAATAGAACATTCCTTTTGAGCCGATAACCTTCCAATATCATAATTCCAATATACATTTGATACCCCAATTCCAGATATTGAATTTATCATGCCTCCGAAAGAAAACAAAACACTACCAAGTTTACCAACATTTATGGTTCATAACTCTGGGGTAAACAAACAAGATGAAGAGATGGATGCCTTTGTTTACTACGCCGATTACGGTGATGAAAACTACGAAAAGTACAAAACCGAATTCAAATTGAAAACAGAGTACATGTATGGCAATATGAGAGACGAGTATGATGTTCAATTTGCTAGAAAAGACGTTAAGGACGTTATCCATTTAATCACTGCTGAAATCAAAGAGAAAGGTACCAAATCTCCATATTTGTTGCTACCTTTCAGACCACAGCAATACGACATTAAATTGAAAAAGTTCTTGAACCTGATTTTTGAAAACAATAAAATAGCATCCAATGAAACCATTTCCAAAACCGTCAAGAAGTTTGATGAATTCACATTAATTGCGGCATTGAAATTTTTTTGGTGTAGACTACCCAGTGACTGTGTCATTGGCTGGAAAACTTACACCAAATTCGTTACAGCTGATGAAGAAGCTGGGTTCCCTAAAAGAGCCTTTTTGGATTTTATGCCAACTTGTCTATCCTCAGGTTCGCATGCTTCAATCGTGTACGATTTCTTTGATTTGGTTGTTGCCATTGCATTAAACTCGAAATTCAACATGTTAAGTGCTAAGAAAATTGCCAAAGTTTGTGGGTTATGGGCTTTCCATCCAGTTAGAAACAAACAATCCGGTATGCCATCTTTTGAAAGAGGTATGCATGAGTGGATACCTGCTGGTGATGCAATGTATCATTTATTGTTGGCATTTCTAAATGCTATGCCATTAAACGGACAAATTGAGAAACTGCCTAAAACTTTACAACTCATTTTAAAAAGTTCCCCATACCCACCTCCACAAACAACATCTGCAAATTCAAAATATTTACAAGAAGTTCCAATGGTGACACTAAGAGCTAATAATCCTTCCAAGAATCCTGCTGAGTTGTTAGCTAGAGTCGCCAAAACTTTGAAGTTTGATGATCCAACAGTTTTTTATACCAGAGAAGATTACCTACTTTTGAAAAGGTTATTTAAGGATGTCGAAGGATTGATCTCAAAGTTATCTAGTGAAGGTAGTCGTATATTAGACAATGTCTGTATTTACGACGAAGATCTAATATCTGATGGTGTATCTAATGATAACAGTATCCCATTCAAATTAGTTCCAGGATGGTCATCCGACATGTCTGCTCAAAGAACATCGACTGGAATTGCTCCGTCATCAAACAATCTAACAAGGGATTTCTTCACAGCTAACGTTTCAAGGGTTAGTATCGACGATTACTTTATTTGGGCATGGATGGCATCATTGGGTTCTGAACAAACAAGTATTAAGAAGAAAACTTTTGGTAAGACATATATCATGGAGGTTGAATTAGCTGAAGGTTTCAAAAAATGGGTAATTATTGAAGAACAAGACATTGAAAGAGATGGTTACGATATTGAAATAGAGATCAAGCAAGAAAAATTGAGAGAATTGGAAGAGAAAATTAAGTTTGCAGAATTAGAAGCAGATGCTATTAGAAAACAAGCGAGAACAAGAGTTATTTCCGAATCTGGTGGTAATGGCAACAGAAGATCAAAATCAGAATCAACTGATTTGAACGATATCACCAATGAAGTTCGAAATATAGGCCTGAAAGCTAATCAAGAATTACCACCATCACCTGGTGAAATCCCATTGAAGAGTGCTAAACGTAAGGAAAAATATGCACCTTTACCTCCACCTCCATCCCAAACAATGCAACCTAGCCAAAAAGAAAATAAAAATAGAAGGGTTCCACCACCTGTAGCTAAGGATTACTTTTCATCAAACGATGATAGCAATAACAGAGCATTCCTGGAACTGGATTTTGACGATAATGAAAACTTCCACGATGCATTCAATTCAAATTCCGATTTTGCCAGTTTGGTTCAATTAAATGTTTCTCCAAGAAAACCAGTTGTGAGTAACGGTCAACAACAACAACAACAATCACAACGTGGGCGTCCACCTGTTATGCAACAATCAATTTCTGACTTCCCAATAAATCAACAGAAACCATCTAGTAGAAGTGTTCCGCCACAAGAACATGCTGAAATTGAAGCATTACCTAGAGGACCAAGTCCAATGAGATACAACAAAGATCAACAGCTACCTGGCTCATTCCCTGTTGCTCAACCTCAACATCAACACCAACCTCCAACTACACCTCCACCTCCACCTCAACAATATCAACAACCTGTGCGTAATACTGCTGTCCAACAGCAACAACCAAACTATGGTGAATATCAACAGCAGCAATTACCCACTTTACCAGAATCTCAACAACAAAAGCAAAGGTCAGAAGCACAAAACCTTGTTAATACCAGTATCGATACAACTCATACAAATCATAAAAACCCTCAAGCTGAAAGCACAATGATCAGTAACTTACAACAGCCTTCAAAACTTGGTAAAGAAAAAGGAGATAGAACTTCGAAAATATTTGACGAAATTGATAACTTGGAATCTGAATTGATGGATGTTATGGAAGATTCATCTGTTGCTGTGCCGCCAGTTTCAAACGTTGACAAGCGGCAACCACTTCAACAACAACAAGAGTACAGTATTCCAAACAGAAATCCAAATAGGGCCAGCCACGATAATGTAACTTTAAGACCAGCCCAACCACAACCTCAAAAAAAATCATATTCTACCCACCAAGCCCTCCCTCCACATCAACAACAACAACAGCAACAACAAATTCCCCAATCCAGAGCACCAGCACATCCCCAACAACAGCAACAAAGATTGGCCGTTCCAAATGCTATAGTGCCTCAGCAAATTTATCGCCCTCAAACTGGTCCATCGTACGGTTCACCATCTCCTAATAATCCATGCATAACACAGTACCAGCACGGATCTCGTTCTGGTTCTGATTCTGGTTCAATGACTCCATACAGTAACTCTCCAGAACAATCACCATCCTCACCATACCCACCATCGTTTGAACCAAATAACAGCCATCGTCCTTCACAACAGGCACAACAGCCAAATGTGAACATGCCTCTTATGCAACCTCCTGCTAATCAATTACAACAACATCAGCAGCAATCTCAATCCAACCCAGGCATGCCTAATGAACGACTACCACGCCAAAAACAGCAGCTAGCTTCTCCACAACAACCTTACTACAGACCAGTTAAAGGAATGTCCCCAGCTAGGGGTGCATCACCAGCAAGATCAGGTTACTCTAACAAACAACAATATCCGATGCCATATTACAACCAAGTTCCACCACCAGGAGGGAATGCTACTCCTCCATATCATCACTATCAACAACAACAATACCAGCATCACCATCCGGGTGCACCAAGTATGTACATTTCTCACGGGTACCAACAACCACTTCAAGGCCGTCCACCAATTATGAATGCTGGTGGCAATCATTACTCTGATAACGTTATCCAACACTTGCCACCATCAACAAAGGGACCCTTGAATAAAGGCAAAGCTAGAAATGCATTGATGAACGGTGATTTTGGTATCTAACGAAGGAATATTCTCTTGCTACTTTGCTGGAACTCTAATAATACCTCAATACTATTATTGTATTTATTTCCTTTTGTGTTTTTTTATATACTATGACTTTTTTTTTTGATAGTTATTCTACTTTTACTTGAATCATTTAATAAGATTAATAAAGAAATGGTCCAAATTATTTTATATATAATATGAATATCAAGGTATATACATACATACGTACATATGGAGGATTTAAAAAATATTTACCATTATCATATATATGTATATTAATAGCCTCATTATCATTAATGGCAATACCAGGATTAACAGGGTATTATTCAAAAGATATAATAATAGATACTGAATTTAGTTTAAGTTCAATAATAAAATTATATATATAATAAAATATAATAATAATTAAATTAAATTAAATATATATTTTTTCAGTCGGCTCTAGTGAACGGCGGCTATATTAACCCCGAAGGCTATGTCCGTTTAGCAACCAGATTGGCTGATAACGCACACGGAGCTAATTACAATCACAAGCATGTTGACCAATCTATTGCAAAGTTCTGGTATTGATATTTCTGCTGAGGTGATAATTGACATGGCTTCAGAAGGTACTGGAGCTGCAGGTGAACTTGATGGTAGTACTTTGACTAAGAGAGATGGCTCTACCATAATGTGTCTGGAAGGTCGAGGTCACAGATATACGAGAATCTTGAGGGCTGGGTCAAGTGAGGTGTCAAAAACATTTCAGTTTGTCAATAATGAAGTCTTCTGGCACTATGTTGAGTTTCTCACCAGTCAGACGGCTAACATAATCACCACAGCGTATACCGTTGCTACTTGGGCTAAAGAAAGCTCAACACATGACGAGTGTGTGGGTTTCTTATATGTTAAATATGACGACTCGAACAAAAAGAAGGATGAAAACCTGTGGCTTATAGCTGAAAAGCCTTGGTCTACAGGTAGCAACTGTGATACAATACAACAGCAAAGACGAACACGATTGCAGAAGCATACGAACACGCTTTATTAGACGCCCGGGCTCGTGAAATGAGTGGGGTGTGTGTTAGCACGCATAATAGTGGTACATGGCATTTCGATTTGCGGATAGTTCTGGCTTCTGCGGCTGCAAAGTGTGATCTTAAAGTTTGGAGTTTTGACTGTTTGAATAATAATATCACTTTGTAATAAATTAAAGTAAGAATTATTAAAAGAAAAAAAGAAAAAAAAAACACCACGTAACGGTCAAGACTAATTAATAACTACTACAAGTTTTTCTCAATTTTCAAAATCTTTTCTACATTGGCCCCTTCTATCTTAAATATTATTTAACCGTGTATTTTTTTTTTATCTTGAAATCTTGTTCGACATATATTAAATCACGTGTATTCTTGTAAAAATAAGTGAAAATTTGAGTAAGTAAAGAAAATAAAGATAGATAGAGAAGCTGCTTCAGTGTGTTCAACTCAAACGAAAATGTTTTGGAAATTTAAAAACGCTATGCGAATTTGATTTAAGCAAAATTCACTACTTCAAAGAACCAAGTCACTAGTACACAACACAAGACCAGCTCGTTATCATTACCAACAATTATTAAGATTGTAATACTAAATACATGCTCACATTTATCAAAAAAGCATTAACCTAATACATCAATATGTCGAAGCTGGTCACCCTCCGTATACCTTCCAGTATCCTATCCACATTCCCAGACTTACCAACAGAGCTACTGTCGTCATTAAAGAAGACACCAACAAACGGCAAACAGTCACAGAAATTGAAAATTAAGAAAGAACATCAACCTAATGAACCATCCCCATTAGCTCACCCAACACCCCAAAAGCCAATTGTAACAACAAACGAGATGGTTTCATCACCAAGTAGACAAGATTCACCTTCGTTAGAATCAACACCACAACCAGTAACCACCGTGATTAAGAAAAGAGGCGGGAACAAAAGATCAGCAATACCATCATCACCAGCACCAGCACCAATGACAGATACGCCATCTAGAACAGATACACCTGTTGGTGGTAGTGGTGGTGGTGGTGGTGGTGGGTCCACATTTGGACTTGGTAAGAGTCTGGGTTCGACTATTAGAGTTGGTGCTTTGACGATGAATTCAAACTCCGACGTCGAGTTGGATAGATCCGGTAAACCATGTGTTAAGTGGGTCAGAAGCAGTAGGAGTATAAGAAGTTTCAGTGGGTTTCAGGTTGGATTTGATTTTTGGAAGAAGAAAGGTGTTGTTGCTGTAACTGACGGAGAGGTTGTTATAAACGAAGCTGTTATTGCCGATGCTGGCGAAGGTGGAGTTACTAATGGACAAAGTGAAGAGAATGCTGTCAGTGTTAAGTTAGAAGAGGAACCTAGTAAGTTATCGATGAATAATAATGGTTTTCAGTCTAATGCAACTCCATCTCCAATGCCATGATTTTCCTCTTTTTTTTGGCTCTATTTATTTTATATTAGATATTAGTTTCTGTATTATTAAATTATAACTATTACTATTAAGAAATATACTAATTATTTTGTACAAATATTAATTCATATAGTTATTCCTTTTGTCCAACTATACGAGCCTAAAATCAAAACGTTCAACCCGAATGCAGCGGTAATTGAAGCCATAAAATACACCCAACGATGATGGATATTTTCTTTATAACCATATAGTTCGTTAACAAAAGTTGATATCGTACTTAAAGCCCCACAAAATCCAGATTCTAGTCCACTCAACACGTCTTTTTGTAATTGGTTTGTTACTATCTGAGATCCATCACTTTTCAATCCTTGATTCAATAGTGTGAATATTGCAAGAAGTAAGCATCCTATAGTATTAGCTAAGAAAGTACCCGTGTGAAACCAATGTTTCCCGTTATACCATTTGGATAGAAGATACCTCAAAACACATCCAAAAGGAGCAAAAACAATCATAAATGACCAATTCCTGTTCCAAAAATGATGTGTCGGTAAGACACAACAAAGTACCAAATTAGCAATCCATACAAGGATTCCCAGTATCGACGTGACAAATTCCAACATTTGGTCATCCCCAGTTGTTAAAAATGTAAACCATTGTTTATTACTATTGAAATAACCAGATAGTTCCATCCCTAAATGAAATCCAAGTACCGACACACCAATTTGAACAAATAGAACAGAGAAGAACTCCATCACCCCATATCCATGGTTAGGCAGCTGAATGCCGTCTGCATTCAACAAATCACTTGTTTTGATAAATGTCTCAAGAATCAACGAGGAGAAAGTAGACAGTGTCCCACATAATCCGGTAATCAACCCCGTGTACAATGGTAATAGTTTCTTATTTTTCTCTTTGAATCCATACGTCAAATTATCCCATATACTAGCATCACTGTTACTGATTGAAGAAATTAGGAAGCAACCGGCAAAATTGGCCCATAAGCAAGTTCCATTTAATCCAGGATTGGTATGTATATATGAATTTGAGTAGTTTGTTAAAGTGCCTAGTCCCTGCCTGATCAAAAAGCCTACGATTGACCAGAATAACAATTGTAAATAAAGCCTTAGAGATTGGAGAATATGATGAGTAAATACCACATCTGACTTTTTTGAAATCCTCATATAAAAAAGTTGTGCTTCTATTTTCATATTAGTTCATCAACTTAAACACTGTTCAAAGTGAAGTGACAGCTACCATATCCAACCCAGCAGAGATGTAACACAACAAAACTGACTAAATCAGAGAATGAAACTAATCAAAACCACCAAGAAAAAACACTTTTTGCGACGATTTCCCCATTTCTTTTAACTTTGTCGTCGATCGATGTAATTCTCTTAAAGTTGCTGAATTCGGCCATTTTATCGCCTATGAAGAGTTCATATCAGTTTGAATACAAGAGGTGGTTGATCGATCACTATTTGAAGATTCAACAACAGCACACTGTTTATATTTTACAAACAGATAATCTAAAAGCAACCCCAAACAATACACGACCAACATGTCTTCGGTCCCATCAGATAGATTCAAAAAATATCTATCCTACTCAAATGCACCATCGATTGTCAGATCAAATCAAAAAGACTCTTATTTTGAAAACCTCCTCAACAACCACCTAACCGAAGTGGTGAAAATTTTCAAAAACTCCAGGTTTATCCATAAATACCCTGAAGAATTGAAAAGTATATCGACTTTAGTTTATTTAAGTTTAACCACTTTGCTAGGTTCCAAGACATTAGGTGAAGAATATGTTGATTTAATATACGTTAGGAGAGATGGGAAGAGAATACCCAAATTTTTTCCTCGGTTAGGGTTTGTTGTAAGTTATGTTGTGGTTCCTTATATCCTACGTCGGTTTTTGAACATATTAAGCACGCAATTGAAAGATGAAGAAAACAACATTACAAATGAAAAGACAAAACAAGTAGTGTCGGCAAAATGTAAGTTAAAGAGAGTTTTATCAAAATTATCATACCTCAACATTGTCGATTTGATGAACATGCATCTAGCTTTGTTTTACTTCACTGGTAAATACTACCAATTTTCAAAAAGAGTCTTTGGACTCCGGTATGTTTTTGGGTATCAATTAGATACACAACGGAGACAATCAAAGGGTAATTACGAACTATTGGGGCTATTGATTGTTGTTCAAACGATGTTCAAAAACTACAAAAATTTGAAAAGTTTGCTGATACTTGACACACAACCAACTTCAACTGATGACTTAAACGGTCGTCATGATGATAATTCGAATAATGATTTGTTGTATGCTATTCCGGAGTTAGTCGAAGATGCACCTACTACACGTACGGATATCATGTTATCAGATCAGACTCAATTGCCCTATATTCCAGAAAATGCCAGAAGTTGTATGCTTTGTTTGTCTTACATGACAAATCCAACGTGTGGATTGTGTGGGCACATGTTTTGTTGGAATTGTATTATCGATTGGTGTAAAGAGAGACAAGAGTGTCCCTTATGTAGGGCTAAAATCAAGGAAGCTAATTTGCTTCCATTGAGGTAATGTACTTTTTTCTTCAAGGTGTATGTGTGTATACGTGTTCCTGTTTCATAATATTATAAGCGTTTTATCAATCCCGGGAATTTAATTTATTTAATTCAGAATTATTTATTGACTATAAACAGTCTTTTATTCTTAAACGTATAATATCAGGTATTTATCTATGTATCACTATGCAAATGTTTTGTTTATCAACCAAGTTGGAATAAAATCTGTTTACCCTTCTTCTTCTTGCCCTTTCCGTTACTACTCAACCGACTACTCAGCAAAGTCATATCGAATGCATCGTCATTACCATTACTTGTTGGAGTACTTGAACCAGAATCGGAACCTACTGATCCCCATTGGCCCAATGTAACATTGACTGGGTTAACTCTAGGTGGTTTCGGCTTTCTTTCAATGGTTGGCAGTTCAGGGAATGCTTCGGTATCAATAGCTGTTTGCTTTTTAGGTTTGTTGTTACTGAAAGATGTGTTTGAAAGATATGTTGGCCTAAAGTTGTTGCTTTGTGCGGGTGATGAGGATCTGATCACCGTTTTGGTGTTCAGTTTGGAACTCAATGAACTTGTCGATGGTGATGCAGAGGTTGTGTATCTCAATGGTGGGGATGGTGTTGAAGAGGGTGATGAGACTGCACTGTATTGTGGTCTTGGTATAGGTTTTTTTAGAGTGACGAAACCTGGGACCGAAGAAGCATTTATCGGGGTTGATGTTGAAGATGTTGTTAAACGTTGTAAAACTGGGAAGTTGTTTGCTCCCGCTTGCTTTTTAGTGGTTTTAACAGAGATCGAGCTACCCCATCCAGATAGAGAAGATCCAGAGTTGTTTGAAGAGCCTGCTAATGCAGGGAATTGTTCGTCTAAAGTTGTCTGTTTGGTTTCCTTTTCAGTCAATTTCAGTAATTCTCTCTGTTTCAGGGATTTTGGTGGGAACAATTCACTCAAATCATAGATTAAAAGATTCAAATCAGTTTCAGAGGTACATTTGAAAATCTCTTTATATTTTTTGAACAATTGAGTGGCTATCATATCATCATTGGTATATGCAATGTTAACTGCCTGGAAACTTTCAAAATCAGGTTGTGAATAATTCAAATAATGTCTAGCTCTTTCATCCAACCTCTTCTTTTTAGTTTCAAACGAATCTTGTGGTTCGTCATCTTGTTCTGATTGTCTTTGGTTTCCACCTCTTCCATTGTTAATGCTTCCAAAAGTTGACAACTGAGACCCGAATCCTGAAGATGATGATGAGATCAAAGTCTTGTCAGAACCAAAAATGTTACCATGTTCTTTAATCAAATGGGCTTTCAAATCCAGATCATCAGCAAACACAACAAATTTTTGATCCAAACAAGTTTGAACGTTACAAACATAGTGTATATCTCTGAAATGGTGGAATAGTTGATCGTAGTTTTTGAAGTATTGAGGTCTTGAAGAATCAATTTGATCACAAACGTGACATTTTTCATGTCTTTCTCTTAAATGAACAAATAGCTCATCGTCCGAATAAAATCTCTTTCCAGAACAGAACCTACATATAGGATGGCCTTCAAACCCATCTTCATCACCTTTAATCTGATGCGTTTGTAATTGTCTGGTCGTGTACAGTTTGAGCAATGAAATAAATGTCTTTTTATAGTTGGCACATAACGAACAGAAACTCTTGTCGTGTTTTTCTTTACAATGTTCATTCAATTTTTTGAAACTTGGGAATGGGGGCGTTTCTTTACATGCTTTCGATGGACAACGGTATTCCAATAGTTGCGAAGTATCATCTCTGGTGCTATAGGAAGTGAAATCAATACCGTATTTTTCATCGGTTGTAACGATTTGTGAACTTGGTACAGAGTTGTATTCCTCGATACTGGTATCTTCAGTAAACAATAATCTTTCATTCTCGGTACGACAGACTAAACACTGTTTCTTATCGTATAAGGTACGTTGTTTGAAAGAACAGAAATGGCAAACCTTGTGGTTACATGGAGATATGGAAGCAATGATGATCTTGTCAGCACAAACAATACACAATTCTGATTCATCATAATCATCATCTGGACCATTACCAAAACTTTCACCAGGGTTTGTTTTGTTCCATTGTGATTGATATTTGGGTGTTGATGATCTTGAAGCTGTTGCAGTTGATGATGAGGAACTTCCAGATTGGTTCTTGGTCTTTCGTTGAGGTCTATCATTGTTTCTAGTAAACTTTTTCGAAATGGATACAGCCGTAGGGGTTGAGTTATCACTCATTTTACTGTGATGCAAGTGTCTGATCGTGTTGATAATGTTGTCCAGGCCCAAGTTTCTGTGATACCATTTCTTCCAAATCCTTTATATCGTCGAGAAACTCAAATTAACTGAAAATCTCTAAAAGTTTTGAGAATTCTGAGTCCCCACCTCCCACCTCCATAAAATCTTTTTGCATTTGTTCTTTTCTCTCTTTTGTTGTCTTTGATAACAAATACACATGTTGATACTTTATATACATACACAGGAATATATATGCTATCGTTTCAGTGACAATTGCAATCCTAAACAAATATCAAATGGCACCATTCAACCTCAGTGCAACTTTAAACATCGTCAGATTGGTGTTTAAGCCAGAATTGTGCTTACCACATTTAAATGTTCCCAGCTTCAATCAACTTCCCATTCCAATACTGGTTCAAAACATACCAAACGACAAGATCAAAGCCATTGTTTTGGACAAGGACAACTGTTTTGCCAAAGACCATGACGATAAAGTGTGGCCAGAGTACGAAAAACAATGGGATTTACTCAAAGAAACCTATCCAAATGCGCAACTGTTGATAGTGAGTAACTCTGCGGGTACAAACGACGACGTTGATCACAAACAAGCCATTATATTGGAACAAAGAACAGGCGTTCCCGTGTTGAGACATTCAACTAAAAAACCAGGATGTCACGATGAAATCATGGAGTACTTTATCGAAAACAAAATTTGTTCCAAACCAAACGAAGTCGCCATGGTTGGAGATAGACTATTCACCGATATTGTGATGGCCAACATTATGGGCTCTTACGGTATCTGGTTATCTGTTGGTGTCAAAGAATCCAACAGTTTGATCTGTAGAATCGAAAGATATGTTTATGGTAAGTTGGTGGAAAGAGGTTTTTCTGCTCCAATGCCGTAGTTTTTAAGCGCCCTCCAAATTGTTCGTATGTAAATGTTCTAATATTTTTAAGGATCATTTCGTTTCAGTAGATCCCTCTTTTGTTTGGCTAAAAAACCATTTCAAAACTCTCCAGTTTTTTTTTCCCTACCTTTTTTATAATCCGTGTACACTATTATATATTACGTTGATCCAATATAATTGAAATGTCAATCAGAAACCATAACTTAAGAACACTCAAATCCATTCTTCAACACGTTTCCGAATCAGAAGAACAGATCCACGTATGTTACCGTCAGGTTAGAGTAAGTCAAGTGATCAATTGGGATGCTGTCTTTTCGGATACAAAATTGATAACAGCAGTGATAGTATACGTTTTGTTTATGACTGCCCAATTATTGTTAAGTTACGGTGGGTTTGTGTACTTTGATGTTGAAAACAAGCCTACGATTTACACCATTTCAATGATTTTCAACATCGTTGCCTCTTATTTTTATCCCGTGTTGATATCCAGTTTGACCGAAGAAAACATTGATAATCCATTTCAAGACTTAAATAGAGAGATCAAATGTTACGAAGGTTTTTTTGCTGCTATTATTATTCAAATCCTGTCCTTTTCCCTCTCTTTGTGGTCCACTATTGTGCTTTTCAAAGTAACTGATCTTGTATTACTCGAT
The DNA here is from genome assembly GCA_030557545.1 of Ogataea salicorniae. Lineage (NCBI taxonomy): Eukaryota > Fungi > Ascomycota > Pichiomycetes > Pichiales > Pichiaceae > Ogataea > Ogataea salicorniae. The sequence goes on from JAKTPI010000001.1 coordinate 26,522, forward strand.
TATGATTTCATCACAAGGTCAACGGTAAGAATAAACGTGACAAATTCAATGAGAACTTTCCAACTAGTTTCTTTATCCTTATCCTTTTTTGGATTACTCATGGCAATTGTCAATTTTTGGGTCACTAGAAATAAGTTGGTTCGTTATTTGAACAGAATTGAAAGAAAAAGGTTTCGTGATCGAATTCCTTATAGACAGCCGTTTAATCCTATTGTGTTACCATATGATTTTTATGATGAGTACTTAAAAACATTGAATAGAACGTATGGTGAGGTTGCAAGTTGATGTTAAGTTGTAGAAAGCGGGTATAAATATATATATATAGTTAAAAGCTCTTGTTGCAAGCTTATAGTTAGTTCAATTTACATATTTTTTTAGGGTTGGAAATAAAAGTCATTTTTAATACGGAAAACAAACTTTATTAATATAAAATACAAAGTGAAAGAAATATATATAAGTAACAAATGTAAAAACACAAATATAAAATAATTAAAAATAAAACAAAATAAGAATAAAAATACAGGAACAAGTATATTAAACATTTCAAAAACTAGAAGAATGCCATCCATAATGTATCAGTACTAGCTAAATTACGTGGATTAACGGCATGAGCAATCAAATTCAAAATGAACTGAGAAGCAACACCTTCACTGTTATTATCCATATGAGCCAATTGCATAACACGTTTCATAACAAAGTCAGCGTTGACACGAACAATTTCTCTTAAATGTGGATCTTGAGCAGATGGTCTATGTTGTTGAGTAAACCAAGCAATAACTTCATCTCTAACAAACAGACTCAAGTAATGTTCAATTTCAAATTCGGGATCAGCTAAACACTGTGCAATAACCATTATATGCATTGATAAAATACCTTCCAAGCCAGCCTCACCAATCAATTTTTGAATGTTTGGAGTTAGTCTAAATGGAACTAATTCTAATGAGCAAAACAATGGAGCGGCTCTTTGCGCTGAAACGTCGAGTGAACTGTCAGCAAATGCATTGGAGTGGGTTTTGCCACTTGCAACCTTGTATGGTAACATTTCAGAGGTCCAAACTCTACCTGAACCTTGATTGATGTGAATCTTTTGTGGTTGTCTAGAGTTTATACAAAGCATATAAGTCATAAAGATGAATGATGCATATTGAGAAGAGAACTGCTTTCTGAATAACCAGAAGTCTTCAAACCTTTGGTAGTGATTAATAAAGTAGTTCTTCATAACAGTGCTTGGAACAAACATGGATTGAATAGCAGCCAGAATTTCGGTTTTAACACTTAAAATATCAGGTTTTGGTAACCTTGGATCGTAGGCAGCGTGTAATTTCTCAATGGTGTATGCTAATGGTTCATCTCTGTTTTGGCCCTTCTTCTTGCAGTAATCTTCATAAATGGAAAGCATGTTGACATATTTTTCGTCATCAGACATGATTCTAATATGAGGAGATAATGGAATAGCAACAGGTAGTGTCAATTCAATGTTACGACGTCTAGCTTGAACATTCTTGGATAAAGCATCGTTGAAAATTCTGAATAATTGGAAAATACGTTCTTCTCTTCTGCAGTGACGAGCAGCTGGGAATTGAACAGCAAATGGATGCAAGCTACCATCATGTCCACGAATCGTCATACGTTTGTAACAAGCAGTTGGGCCACGAATCAATTCTAATGTTGGCAAGAATCTTTCAATCTTAATGAAATGGTTATTGCTTTCTTTGTTCAGCAAGTATTGCCCTGGAACTTCAATATCTTCAAACTTCTGGTGGTGGAATTGACTCAAATGTGGACAAACTCTCTCCAGGTTGACCTTGCCAAAGCTTCTATCAAGTTTCTCTTCCAAACAATCTTTCCATTTTCTCAACTTTGAGATATATGTTTCCAAGTTTGGTTTACTTTGGATAATATCAATGTCAAATTCCTGTCTAATATGTCTTGGTAAAACAGTATCAGCAAATCTAATAATATTAGCTTCAGTTGCAGGTGGTAATCTAGCATCCTCCCTTGGGTTAGCCAATCTGTTAAAGTATTGGACACCATCATTATACAAAGCAACAACTAATCTGTACGCATCACCATCATGGTTAGATTTGAACCTTTGACTGATTTGATCAACAAGTGATTCTAAAGATAAAGCTAATAGTGGATAAGCAGTCTTGAGAATACCCATGATTTCTTCAACATGTTGCCATGGTTGGCGTTGAGTACTTGAAGTTGGATATGATGTAGAATTCGGCGCATTAGCTGGATGTGGGGCTGGTGAACCAGCAGACCCAGTGGCACCTGGTGTTTCTTGTTTAGGGGCTTCTGTATCTGGTGTACCCGTAGCGCTGGTACCATTATTAGATCCAGAACGTTGTTGGTTTTGAGAAGCCATTTGACGTTGTAAAACAGCATAATCTTCCTTTGTGGTTCTCAATTGGAAGTGTAAAGCTTGAGGATAAGACTTAGCAATACGAATCAACACTTGACGAGCCAGTCTCGCTTCTCTGTGAGATAATGAAGTCAACAATTGAGGAATAAAGGTAACCCAGTGCCAAACTGGCATTTCACCTTGATGAGATTCAAATGTGTCGGCAAGAGTACCAGTGGAGTCATCCAAACTAATCAACCATAAAATTCTACATAAAAGTCTTCTGGCCTTATTGTTCTTGTATAAACCAGCAGCTTGTAAGTAACAACTGATTGCATGCTTAGCGTATGCAATATCATTGCTTTCTTTAAATCTAGCATCATTGAAGAAACCCCATTCGGCCCAGGCCTTTGGTAAGTTTAGATCCAATTGAACAGCAGTAGCAAAAGCTTGGTTAGCTTCATCAGGAGCATTCAGCTTGGCTAAGAACATACCTTTCAAAGTAATGAATTCGGCCTTTTGTTGAGCGGCAAAGTAGACTAAGTTGGTGTTACTAATAACATCCAAACCGGTATTTAATTCAGTAGGATTTTGGTAGTGGCACTTGGCTTGTTCACGTAGCTTCAAGAATGCTTCTTGAATCTCAATGTTTGGCAAAGTGTAGATCTTGGTCAATTGATTGATACAAACTTCAGACATATTATGCTTTCTAGCAACATGAGCAAAACGATTAATAACCCAAGCAATTTCATGATAACCTCTGAAAGCATATGAGTTGTTGTTGGTGTTGTTTTGTTGTAATGCTGGAATTAGAGGCATGTAAACCTTGTTGATAACATTGAATGCATGTTGACGCCATGTCACCAAATCGTTCCAAATGTTGATATCATCCCAAGTGTTTGGTAAACGTTCTCTCCAAGCTTGTAAGACTCTCTTTAACTCTTGAGACTTAACATCCAAGTTCTGAGCAGTGGTAGTTGCCAAACTCCTGTAAACTTGACTAGCTTCCATAAACTCAACATATTGTTGAAAAGTGTGTAATAAAGAAACATGTGAATTGGTGATTCTTTGTGGTAATGAATGCCACTTGCGTAAAGCCAATTGAATACCTTCATCACAATATCTAGTGACATTTTGAATAGTTTCCTTGTTGTGTGCATAGCCTTGTAAGCATAAGAAGGTTTGGAACATTTGTCTTCTTGGAGTAGGAACATCCATGACTGTCTTGACGGATTGTTCAAGAGGTTCTCTATCAGAAATCCAATCAGCAACTCTCCAACCACATTCCAATAATAGATCGGTAAAGCCTTCATGCTTTGCTAATTCTGTCAAGATATCCCAATGTTGTAGCTTCTCAGCACACAATATCCAGTTATCTTCCCATAAAGCATATTCAGATTCACTGTATGGTAAGACACCACTTCTAGCCTTGATTTGAGCGTTCTCATAAAGTTGAATACCCTTGTCCCATAAACCAATTTGTTCATAGGATAGAGCAGCGTTGGTTTCAAAGTACTTGGCTCTTCTTCTCCATAAACCATAGAACATATCGTCTTCTTGTAAGTTGGCATACATTTCAACTAATGCGTCCCTATTGGTTTCACGAATCTTTGAGTTTTCAGTGATTGGATCAGACTCAATTTGCTCCAGAATTCTAACACTTGAATACCAGGCGTCGTAGTTCAAACCTAAATACTTAACTAAATGAGGTGGTAATTGCAAGCCTTCACATTTACCAGCAGCCTCAAGCATTGTGTGGATAACATTCGGCTTACCATCTTGTTGTCTAACGTGATAGTCCTTGGATAGTAAGGTAACAAATGAATGTAAGAAATCAGTCTTATCTCTATTGTCAATTGAATTGTAAGCAATAGGGAATAAAGAGCACCAAGATTTATGGATAGTTTCTGGACTTTGGTAAGAAATATCCAGTAATGGTGTAATAATATCCTTTGCCTTAACCTTCAATGAGGATGAAATGAACTCGATATGGTTGGCAACAAACTTGGAAACGTAATCAGTAGTCACGGCTGGAGTTTCGCCTTCAGCTAATGGTGGTAATGCTTGGGTAATATCGGATAGAGCCGCAAGTTGGTGTTCTTTAGGAGCAAACTTTACATCATAATCGAAATCAAAAGATCCGTATAATAATTGAGCAGCTTGATTCAACCATGGATATTCGGCCAAGTATTCCCAATTTTGTTCACGAACAATATAAAATAATCTCTTGCTTAAATCTTTTTCTAACGAATTATCCATAATGGACAGCAGTTCTTGACGAATGGAAACTTCTGATAATTTAGTTCCAACTAAGAATGGATGTTCCATTCTAACAGTCAATTCAGTACAAGCCAATGACTCATCTTTGAAGATATCGACAATGATTTGGTAGAACGCTTTTGCCAAACCAGGATCACCCTTCATTTCAAAGACCATCATCTTAGAGAGAATACCAGCCTTTTCTTTGGTGGTTGGGAATAATTCATTCTTAATAAACACCCAGCCTCTAGCAATATGAACAATCTTCATTAGCAAGTCCTTGTCAACCGATCTGTCAATTAATTGAACAAAGAGTGATAAGAAGATTCTTCTTTGATCTCCAAGGGCTGAAATTCTCATAGAGGAGAAATTCAAAATCTTTTCCAACAACTTGGTAGTCATCTTAGCTTCGTAGTCACTCATATAACTGCTTGAATCAGCGTTGTTGTATTGTCTATTTTGACTTGCAATTGCAATGTGGTCTTTAACCAATTTACTCAATGTTCTCATGATCAATGGAATCAATGGGTTCAATGAATCTGGTTTGTATTGAGCTAGAGTCCATGAAAGAGTAATACCAGCAGCAACAGAGTTCATACTGTTCAAATCTTCTGAAACAGCAGTGACCAAAAAGGCAAGGAAGCTCTTGACATCTTCTGGTTGGTCCTCTTCTAATGGAGAGATTTCAACCTTGATAGCTTGCAAAATTATTCTCAAAACCTTTTGTAAGACTTCTTGAATATCGTGGTTATCTGAACGGATACATTTTTCCAATAACTTTTGCAGGTAAGCTAAGTTTGAAACGATCCATTCAGATGTCTTCCATTCTAAGGCAACACCCAAAACCTCTAATGCATTTAAGCAGTAACCCAAAACATTACTTGTGTTGAAGTCAGCAGTGATCAAGAAACGTTCAAAGAATGCCAACTTAACAGTAACCTCTGGCCAATAACTTGGTGATAGCAAAACATGAAGGATGTTCAAAGCACGTTGGCCTAACTCGTTCTCAGATGCCCTGTGTTGACAAATACAAACGTATCTGATCAAGAAAGTGATACAGGTTTCTCTTTGACCAAATGGAACACTGTAAGCTTCTGGTGATTTCTTTATTTGAGTGACCTTTAATTCGGTTTCTTGATCGATATCCATCATATCAGCATCGGCACCTTCAACGGGTTTGGTTTCTTCTTTAATGGACTTGGCTTCCTGTTTGGTTCTTGTTTCCCATTTCAAAATTAAATCAGCCATATCAATGGCAAGAATTTGATTTTCGGCAGAACTGTTGTTCAGAATAGTTAACTTGCCCATAGCAGTAATAATGTTTGGAATAAAGTGATCTCTAGCAACGTAGAATAGATCTGAGTGATGAACAATAAATTGGTAAACATTCAAAACTTGAGTAACATTGAAACCATCTTCTGATAAAACACGACGAGACCAGTTCAACCATTCCATGGTAGAGCCGACTCTCGCTTCCAGAACAGGAGCTAAAATATCCAATGCCTGTCTAGCAAGGTATCTAATATCAAGCTGATTAGCCTTTAATAAAGCAACAAAGACTTGGGTGACCAATTTAGCGGGAGTATCAAATGAAGAAATGAAGTAAGCAGTAGAAACATAAGCAGCTTGCTTGGTGATCAGGTCATCAACAGTGATCAAGTTCCAGTTAAACTTGATGATTTCCTTCTTTGATTCAGACACAGCTTCAGGTGCAGACTTGACTAGCATTGCAGTCAATTGAAGTAATTCCAATCTGTAAGTATTGATAGCGCCCATTTCCCTAACAGAGTTTGGGTCAGCCGTCTTCTTCCAGACCTTTTCCTTGACACTTTCAATCCAGTTAGGAGAATCATCCTTAAAGTCAACCAAAGCTGATAAGTTCTTGTTGGTGTGAAGTTCATAAGCACAGATTGGAATAAAAATATTCTTAATTAAGTAAACCTTGGATTGCAAGCACAATGAATCTTCACTGGAGCTTTCAATGACTTGTTTCAAGTATGTTTGACGGGACTTAGCATCAGCAGATTTAACAACATCGTCAAAAATGAAAGCTGAAACTTGTGCGGTGATAGTTAGGTTCTTTGAACAAATGTAATCAATAATCCTGATTACAGATTCGGCAGATGATTGGTTCAATCTCATAAAGCTAACATAAACATCTTGTAATTTGGTGAGGGTTTGATCCAATTGGAAATGAATTGGTGAAACCAATGGGGAAGTCTTCTTATGTTCAAGACATGTTGACGAAACTTTTAATAATTTTTGTAGTAATTCACCTTGACCCTTCAACCATTCAGAGTCTTGAGATCCGATAGCAGCGATCAGGTCAACCATGTTAGCAAACTTAACGTATCTTATTTCATTGTTAGTTTCTTCTGAAAGAGAAAGAGCAAATGCGTTGATTTGGTTCTTGACGTTATCACGTAAGTTTGTTGAATCTGGTAAACCGACAAAGTAAGCAAATCTAGCACCATAAACTTTAGATGAGAATTTTTGTATGAAGTAGGTTGCCGAATGATCACCAAATCTGTTTAAAAATTTGGCAATTGAAGCTCTAAATGGGGAAATCTGATGACGACGTAAGTTCGTTTCCAAGTATAATAATGTGCTCAATAATTCCTCCATGAAGGTGAAAGCTTGTGATGGCAACAAATGGAAAATATTCAAAATAGCAACAATAATTTGCACAGTCGGATTGTTATCAAGTTCTTGCAAGGAGATTCTTTGTAAAGCAGGTGGTTGAGCCCATGCCATTAGATGATCTAATAGTTTTCTACCAATTTCAACCTTGAAGTAAGAAATCAAAAGTTCAAGTAAACGAGACAAAGCTTCTAGACCAGAGACAGTCAATTTTTTGTGATCGGACAAATTCATTAACATTGGTCTTAAACCACTTTGTAGCAATTCCTTTGGTAACTTTGAATTTTGAGACAAAACTTGTTTTAAACCGGCATGAGCGGCATTGATAATCTTTGATGATTTAGCACATAATGTCTTGAAGAACACTCCAAGAATTCTGATTCTGATTTGTGGGTTACTATTTGAGAATGCAGGCTTCGTTAAAGCAAGTGATAATAGTTCGATACAAACGACTCTTAATTTGACTAGTTGTTCTGCTGTTCTGTGTTCAGAAATCCTGTGTGCACTAATCAATGATTCATCATCTGCATCAACCAATGCAAGAGCTTCGGATAATAATCTGTTTAATTCATCGTTAAATTCCAAGAATGTGTTTTCTAAACCCAAGCAGAAAGTAATAGCATCAATGTTACCAATTTGCATGTGGAATGGTAAAGCACGTAATGGTTTACCAAAGATAGGAGCTAAAAGAATACCCTTACTTGGTGAAATCATAGTGGCAATAGGGACTTGTGTAACTTCTGACAAGACGGCTAAAGCGCTTTGAGCAGTTTCTCTAACAATAGGATTTGAATTGCTCAAATCAAAGACAATTTGACTGACAACCGATTGGAATGGCTGTTGGAAAACAGCTTCCTTAGAAACTTCCTTATTACAATCTTTGAGTAACTTCAAAACCAGATCTCTGGCAACTTTACAAACTTCTGCAGGAACATCAGCAGGGGTGTCTCTCAGAACAAAAAACATTGCTCTTGAAATTTCCAGTTGTCTTAGAGAGAAATAACTAACTGGCATACCAATATCGTTGACCATAGTTTGTAACCCTAAACAACCACCAAGTTTACTATAATAAGCTTCTTCGAAACAACAATGAACAAACTTGGAGCACATTCTTCTAATTGGTAAGAATTTAATGGCATCATCAACTGAACCAAATAAAGTAACGCAAGCATTGAAAATAGTTTTTATTGATTCAATACCAACATCACGAACTGCCTTAATATGGAAACTTAGAGCATAAGAAATTGCATCAAAGATGATATTTTCGTTCAACGAATTCTTACCTTCATGGTTATTCACGGTAAATTGACGGTTAAACTTGTAAGCATCAACAACAGTTCTACCAAAGTATAAAAGAACATAGTGTTCACAAATACCTTTAATTAACAATTCGGCTTCTTCTTTAACTTCGTCAATCGAAACGGAGTAGAACAAAGCTTCCAATAGTTTGATCAATAAATCTTCTTGTCTAGTGAATTTTGGCATATCTTCAACTTCATCAGCTTCTAAATGCAAGGTATCAGCAACTTTCTTTTGTTTCTCTTCATCGTTAATATAGTGAATGACTTGGGTAATTTTTCCAGCTAAATCATCAGGAACATCTTCAGATTTAATAAATAATTTCAAAATTGAACTCAAGTATTTGAATGCACTAACTCTGTAGTGTAACTTGTAACGAACATTGACCAATGTGTTCAACGCAGTTGAGACACCTCCAGTCATAGAAACAGGAGTTTCTTTTGGTAAACCTTCAATCTTAAACATAGCCTCAATTTCTTGATTGGATGGGGTTTGAGAAGCCAGGTCTTGGTGTAATCCGATAAAGTTTCTATTTCTACCACCCAACTTACCCAAAATACGGAAAGTTGTGTGAGAGTGTTGATGATAGTATGGTAATGGTCTTAAATGTTTCCATAGGGCTTTCATAACATCTTCGATAACAGGTTCAATTATAGGGTCAAAGTATTCGGCGGTTAAATTATCGACACATAGTTCTAAAGTTCTTAAACCTTGGCTAATCAACTCTTGGGAACCATTTAAAGCATAAACCAGTGGTCTCATCAAATAACTCAAATGAGGAACCAAAACGCTCAATCTAACAGGAACAGTCAAGCATAATTCAACGTAAATATCTCTTTCTTGTGGCCTTCTAGCGGTTTGGATTAGTCTATTCAATGATTCCAATAAAACTTGTAACAATGGTAATATTTCCTTGTATAAAGCTTCAAATCTACCACCACCGATACTTCTAAACAAGGTTCTTATCAAGTAAAAGTACACAATTGGTTCCTTTGCAGTTGTTGTGTATTCTAATGATTTCAAAATCATTTTGTTCAAGTGAGGTAAAATGACACTTTCATTAGCAGTTGGGAATAAATTCACGGACATGAAACATAATTTGAATAATCTGATCAAAATGTTAGATTTTATTATATCCATCTCACCCAATTCATGTAGCTTCGACATAACAAAAATGATCAATATACCAGAGAAGTTTGATGTTGTAATTTCACTAGCAAGAAAGAATTGAGGGATATGTAACAAAGCAGCATTTCTCAGCATAGCTTCAAACATATTTTCTAACTCAGATTGAACAATTTCATTAAATGCAGCAGGCTCAACGTAGATAAACATAGTTGCAAATATTTCCATTAAGTCTTTTTCTTCCTTTGATGAGGTGATTGGTAAATTTGGGCCACTAACGTCGAATGATTGTCTTAAAGCTGAGTTCATTGTAGCTGGTTTTGAACTTTGGAAAAACTTCAATCCTGAAATACACTGTCTAAATAGACTCTTCAAGATGTTCAGTTCTTCGTCAGATGTAATTCTGGCACAACCATTCCAAGCTTGTAGTGCATAATCCTTTGGTGGAGGTGGATTACAGTTTCTAAATCCATAGAAGACGGATTTCAAAAATGTCATTAAAGTTTTGAATAGATAACGTGCATTTTCCAATGGATCTTGTGAAGCAGCTTGGGAGATAGAGATAGGGAGCTCTCTGCTGATATCGCTCATGAGGAATAGGACTGATTCCTCTTCTGTATTGAATTCCTTGTCAATATCCATGGCATCTGTTTGGTCTGATGTTGCTGTCGATCTTGACGTTGATGCTGATGAAGTTATTGTATTGTTTTGTTGTTCGCTTCCTTCGTAGGATGAGTCCAATGCTTTTCCTGTGAGTAGTTCAGATTGCTTTTGCCATTCTTCTTTTTTAGTTTTCTTTTCATCCTTTGATTTGATGTATTTGTAGTGTTGTTGCATTATATCTGTATACTGAATATTCAATAAGTTGAATCTTTTAACGAAAGCATCTATCATGATCAAAAATAGTTGCCTTGCTTCAGCTTTATTTTCCATCTTCAAAATTCTATCCACCAAGTTTAACAATAACTTGGCACTCATAATGTGAACAGTTTGTGCCAAAGAGTTGTCTTGTAAATGTTGACAGTAAATTTCAACACTCTTCCATATCTGTTGTGGAGTAAGTTCACTGTTAACATGAATGAAGTCGGCAACAATTGAATATGCTAATGGCCTTAAAGTTTCGTGGGCAGTCAAACCCTCACCAATGATAACACGGTCATCAAATAGCATGTCAATCTTCGGCAAAAATGATGTTCTAAATTCAGTTGATAAAATATGTCTTGTGGCATGTAAAAGTTCTCTTCTAGCAGCTGCTAATTCGCATGGACAATCTTGGAGTAGTCTTATGATTAAATCTGGGATTTCTTTGTGGTATGGTTCTAAAGCTTTTCCTGCGCTTCTACGAATAAACACGTAAGCTAAAAATGATGCTGCTTTAACTTGGCCAACAATAAAGTCCCCATATAGTGACCTATTTTTGATTTCTGGAGAAACTGTTGTAACGTGTTCACCTTTTGCGGCAGCTGCTTCGTGCGCTTCTTTTTGTTTCAATGCCTGTAACTTCAACAATGCAATAACTTGAGGGATAAACTTGTGAATTGAAGAGTCAATAATTTCCTTGTAAGGAGAATATAATGAAACCATAGTGATTGGACATTCTGCAATCATCTTGAATGAATGGGTAGCCTTGAATAAATGTTTGGAAGAGTTTTCATCGCCAGTGAACTCATCCGGAGATGATGAAAGCTGTGGGGTCACTGGATTGTTGGATGATTGACTACAAAATTGCTCTTCGACAACTTGGGGTATATTAGTGTAAACTTCTCGTAGTAGGTCAATGAACTCTTGAACTTTTCCTGATAAGTTTGGTTTGTATGATTTGTGTAATGAAGTAATAATTTTCATGCATTGAATACCGTTTTCTTCGTTTTCTTCCTTGATTAACTTCATTAAAACATCAAGGATATCATTTGCGTATGGTAATAATGTTTCGTTTGTTGGTAATCTGTGGATAATATCCAATATTAAGTTTCTTAGTTTTTGTTCTGGTGATGTAGAGGAGAAACTGATTGGAACATCCTCCAATTGCTTAAACAAAATTGGAATCAGTTTCTTCAAAAACTGTTCGTATTCTTGTGCACCATTATATGTCTCTAATGTATCACAAAGTTCAGAAAGAACTGAATGTTTTTTTCTATAATCTAGAGATTCATCTTGTAATCTCGATACAAAAGTATCTAAATGATCCATGTACGTAGTCATTGTCAGTGTTTAATACCTTTGGAATGGAAATTAATGGAGTTTCAATGAGTAAAACGTATAGTTGGATCAAATATTTTATGATTATAAGTATTATAGGAGTTTGTACGTGTGCTATATGCCTTTATTCGGACGTGTTTTGATAAAGTCTCTTGTTTATTGTCCAGATGGAAGTACATTCACAGATGCCTCCATAGTTAAGACGCACAGTAAAGAGTTGAAAACTCTATGATGAAAAAAGTGGGAATTTGGAAAATTTTAAAGATTTCAAAGTCACGTGATTATATAGCTTTTGAAGTTCACGCTTTTTTTAACATTTGAACTGATTTTGTATGGAGCTGGTACCTTCTTTGGCGAAAAGTAAGTGAACACTTGTTGGAAGTTCATTGAAATCGATAACAGGGTATACAGAGGTATATGGAGAAATTAAATGAAAGAAAAAACTTTACAATTTCAAAAATTAAGAAGTTTTGAAAAAAGAAATATTAGTTGTTAGCTTCAACATCAGCATTAGAATCTTTACCTCTTTTTTTGAACGCTAAACCTGGGATGTAGTTAGCATATAAATCATCAACTGCTTCTAAAGATAAACCCTTGGTTTCTGGAACAAAAGCCCAAACAAAAATAAAAGAGAATAATAAACAACCAAAGAAAACAAAACCATAAGCAAAATGAATGGCATTGGAGATAAATGGAGTGAAAAAGGTAATCAAGAAACCCCAAATCCAGTTGGCAAATGTGGCAATCGCCATACCCTTGGTTCTGATTCTTAATGGATAAGTTTCAGAAATGACAACAAAGACAGTTGGACCCCAAGTAGTAGCAAAGAAAAAGATAAAGAAACAAGCTAAGAAAATCATACCATTACCGGTTGATTTATCCGCATTAATTCCAAATTCACCTGGGTACAAACACTTGACACCAATAGCAGCAAAGATAACAATACAGGTGCCCATACCGACAGACCCACATAACAAAGTCATTCTTCTCCCAAAGTGGTCAATAATGTACAAAGCCAAAAAGGTTGAAGCAAAGTTAACAGCACCCAAGATCATAGAAGTTTCGTAAGAATCTCTTAAACCAACAGATCTGAAAATGGTGTTACCAAAGTAGAAGAAAAAGTTTGCACCAGTTAGTTGTTGTAATGATTGTAACATAACACCAACAAAAATCCTGTAGAAAATCTTTGGTTTACCAGTAATTAATTCACCCCAAGAAGCACTACCAGCAATTCTTTCAGTTTCAATAGAATTGTAAATCATCTCTGCTTCGTTGGTAACAAATTCAGAATTGATACTAACTTTGTTGACAGAAGATATGGAAGCTTTTGCTTGATCTATTTTATCATTTTCAATCAAATATCTTGGTGATTCAGGCATATAAACCATACCAACAATTAATAAAATGGCCCAAGCAAAGCATAAACCTAAAGGAATTCTCCATTCTCTTGAGTCACTGTAGTTGTGAACAGTACCGTAAGTGGCAATGTTACCTAAAAAGATACCAGCTGTAATCATAAGTTGATAGCAGGAAACTAAAGTACCTCTAATTTGTTTTGGTGACGTTTCGCTAATAAACATTGGGCACAAGACAGATGTAGCACCAACAGCCAAACCAGAAACAATTCTACCAATAAGGAATTGAATCCATGAATCGATTGATGCAATTTGAATAACGATACCAATCATGTAAACCACCATGGTCATCATTAAACCCCTCTTTCTACCAAACTTATCACCTAATCTACCTAAAGTTACACCACCAATTGCACAACCAATGTTAAAGATAGAAATAATCAAACCAGTTCTAACTTTTGACAAGTAATATTCACCGTCATTATCAACTTGACCAAATCTGAATTTGAAATCATCCATGTTGACAAAACCAGAAATAGTACCAGTATCCCAACCGAAAACAAACCCACCAAAAGCAACTAAACCACACATTAAACCAACTAATAAGTAGCTCGTGTCTGTGGTTTGAACGTCTAAAACATGATGGGTTTCCTCGATTTTCGTTTCGGTTGTTGAATCGTTAACTTTTAATGAAACGACAGGTGACAAGCTGTCAGCTGTAGGATCAGTACCTTTTGAATTTAAAGTTGAGGTGTTTGGAGAAACAGACATTGCTTAACTTATGTTTAAAAAGCTGCTAAATTTTTTTTAATTAGTGCAAATAAAAAAAACAATTCCATGATTTTTTTTGAAAAAGAAGGGATCATGTACCAGTATTTATAGAGAAACATGAAAGAAACAGTACTTGTGTGTTTTTCTGCTTTTTTATTTAAACAGAATAATAAATCGTTTCCGGGGAAGCATTATTAATGAAACTATTTGATGTAGTACTGCTTGATAAAAGGCAATCTCATTGTTGATACACCAAACAGGTAATTTAAAAGGGATCCATTTGTAGATTAATTAGCTGTTAAGTGTTACAAAAGTAAGTGGATTTATTTCAAAGGTGGCTGTGCAAGTACTAAAGTAGTGTTTGGTCCAATATTTACAACAAGAAAGTGGTCGTGGTGTATTCTCCCACAGAAACACCCAGCACCCTTTTCATCATCTACTTCATTATGTGGTGAATTATAGCTGATAAATGTTATAAAAAATAACTTAAAAATAATTCAAAGCTACGAAGATATAATTAAAGAATTTAGATTTTGCAAAGATAGAGATTTTAGAAAAAGGTGAGTTTATTTGTAAAACAGAACATTTATCAAATTTTTAAAGCTTTAAACTTGTTTGATTTTGGTAACAATACAGCAAATAACCAATTGGAATCTTCAATATTCAGAACTTATATGTTTCAAATTATATCAATCATACTAAAGATTATGATTAATTGCACAATTCTATATAAAATAATCTAGCCATTATACATTAATGTGAAAAACTCTATCATTCAAAATTTTTAAGTCGTTGACTCTCCACCAACAAGTCCCATAGTTTCTTATACTGTTTAACCACTTCCAAATATTCAGCAACTGGTATCATTTCTCTATCCCCAATACTTTTAACCAAAACATCTGGTGGGACAAAAAATCCACTATTTGATGAAATCTCTCTCAATGGCATTGATAGTTGGCTTGAACCATCAAAGGTATTTTCAGATTTGTCAACTGATTCTTGGGCTTCTTTGATTAAATTCTTAGCAACTTGATTAATTGCTGGGTTTTTTAAATTGAAATCATCAAAGATAAAGACATCATCTTGCTCTGTTTGATCTGAAGCTGGGGTTTCAGACAGGATGTTTTCTTGACACTTTTCTACAACAGACGATTGAGGCCCATTGTTTTTGTTTATAGGTGTAACCGATCCTATTAACTTATAAACATTACTTTTTTTATTTTCTGTTGTTAAGTATTCTTCTGGTTGATTACCATTTTCTTTACCACTCATCGGCTCAGTGGTATAACTATCTGAATCATCGGATATAATACCTTTTTCAAATAAGTTCCAAACACCCTTTTTCATAACCGAACTGTACGAAGACTCAAACTTGTTTGGAATAATGTTGGGTTCACTTTTATTTGATAAAAAGGGTAAAGCGGCATTTTCATTAGTTGAAAAGTTACTTGTAATTCTTTTTGAAGGATATATCTTGTCTGATTGTTTATTTGGTGATAGTTGTTGCTTTGAAGATAAACTTTGACGAGTAGGAGATCTTATTGTATTTTTTTGGGGACTTGATGGCAATGATAATCTATTAATAACATCTGTAAATGGATAAGCATAAAACTGTGAAGTTTTGCTTTTTCTAATTGAGGAATAAGTTGGTAATGCATAATGGGGATAATTTCTACCACTGGAATCAGGAGTCTCTGAAACCAGCGAGTTTCTTTTGGATTCCATAGTTAACTATTGCAGATGTATTGGGTGACACTTAAAGTATTACAGTTATAGTAAATTACAGCAAATTGTACATTCATCTCAAACAGAGTTGTTTTCTTCAAGTGTTCAAAGTTGTAAATAGAACCCATAGACGCTATCCTCCATTCAATAAACAGGTACAAAAACACAGCTTACGTAATAAATGACATCAACAAAAAAATAAATTAATTAAATCACGACTTTCTTAAAATTTTCTTTTTTAGAGTATTTTTATTTTAATTTTTTTCTTTAACATATCAAATTTTTTTCTTTAACATATCAAATTTGAAGCTTTATGAATAGACTAATGGAATTTTGAAAGGTTCATAGCAACAATCAACATAGAAGCGGAACCAGCACACAAATATGGGTAAAGCCAAGAAGACAAGAAAGTTTGCTCAAGTTAAACGTACTATAAGCAACAAGAATGACCCAAGAATGAAAGACAATCAAACAAAGCCAAAGAAACCAGACCAAGATAAGGAGTTAGTCAAAGCTGTTCCACAGGTGTCTTCAGCTTTATTCTTCCAATTTAACGAAGCTATTAAACCGCCATATCAAATTTTAATCGATACCAATTTCTTCAACTTCAGTATACAGAAAAAAGTGGATATAGTGAGAGGTATGATGGATTGTCTATATGCTAAATGTATTCCAATCGTTACCGATTGTGTCATGGCCGAATTAGAAAAATTGGGGCATAGATACCGTATTGCTTTAACACTAGCCAAAGATCCTAGAATAAAAAGATTAACATGTTCACATAAAGGTACTTATGCCGATGATTGTTTAGTTCATAGAGTTATTCAACATAAATGTTATATCGTTGCCACTAACGATGCAGATTTGAAGAGAAGAATCAGAAAAGTTCCTGGTGTTCCAATTATGAGTGTTGGTGGTCACGGTTATGTCATTGAAAGATTACCTGATGTCTTTTAGAAATATTGGTTAGACCATGAATACAACAGAGGATTTGAAGATGCTTTACAGTGCTCTGGCTTTCAACATGGTTCTCTTTTTGCATTTTAATATCCATTCTATCGTTGGTATATTATACTGAAGATTGATTTTTATATAGTATCTATAGGAGATATAGCTACTGGTGTACATTAATATTTAATTTATGATAATAGCGCCGCACAGGAAAACTTTGCTTTGTACCAGCAAATTTGCCTTTAAGACACAAGGTTAAAACACCATTTATAAAGGGGGAGGGATCAGGATAACAAAAGTGAACAATATTACCGTAGATTACTAACACGAAAGCTCTTTCAAAACAGAAAATTAGTGACAGAACAAATCTAAAAATGGAAACCTTTAAAACGCTTGAACGATTAGCTAGATTTATTATAATTAATAATTAGCTAAACAAGGAAAAACAACAACAGTACAGAAAAATACAAGCATGGTAAACATGAAATTGAATGATTTGATCAGTTTACGATTATCAGTTTTCGGGGATTCAAGTTATATGTGTTTGCACAGGATAAATCGTTAAGAATTTGTTCTGTTCTTGTTTCAACTTCAAAAAGTACCAAATCAGTCATCTCTTATAAATACTAAATATTTTTGTCACCTTAATTATAAAATAATAAGATCAGGGATATATTACTTAAAACGTTATTCTCATTTGTTTTAGAACTGGATTGCTCAAAACATTTGCTGAGAACGCTCATAATGTCCACCATCCCCACCCACACCCCCACCAACCCAATCTCAACCGGTATTGCTAAATTACAAATTATTAGCAGAACTGCTTACACCATTGCAAACACTGCAATTGTTTTCGATCCAAAAAATGAAGCCTCGACGGGAATTGTTGTTGATCTCAACACTGATAAAGTACCTGGTCCCGTGCCTGATACACACCATAAGATTGACTGGTTGTTAGATAGTATAAGATATACTGCTTATGTGCTATCCGGCTTTCTTATCTTAGTTATTCTTTATCTCCTTGGAATACTAGGCAAATCTTACTTAGCAAGAAAGAGAAAGAATAAAGAAGAAAGTATGCAGTTCAATAAGCAAGTAACTATTCTAGAGTATGACGCTTGAGGAAAATCTTAAAAGAAACTTAAGCTCATCATACACAAAGACTTATTTATATTTTCAAGCTGTCCATTTTTTTATTTTAATCTATTTGCTATTAAATAGATGAATTATCTTTCATATTGTTATATTTGATATTGGTTTTTTGTTAAATGGGAATTCCACTTTAGGTACTTCTAATGCTATAATTTAATATTCCGTAACAGACTGGATCAATTTTCAGCCAGTGCTTTTAAATCTGTAGCACAAAGGCAAAACCATGACGCTTTAGTTCAGCAAAATTATTCAATCATTGTTTTCAATCAAAATGTAAATATAGAAGGTGATCAAGAGTGCCAGAGAAAGAATTTAATGTTTTATTACCTTTCCTTTGAAGGGAGACACAAAGTTGAGTAGTTTATTATACATCATGTATTGTAGCAAGACGATCGACACAAATATAAATCAAATATAAAATATGCGTCGGTGAAGTGCGCAGAGAGGCTTCACGATCCAAATCTATAAAGTTACTTTGCTTTAGTAGGAGTGATTCTTATTGCACTTTGCAACTTCCCTTTGCCACTCAACATCCAATTGCAAAGAATCAAACGGAACGAGATAAAAAAATAACAATTTGAATTTTTAAAAATGTCACTGGAAGATAATATTGCCTTGTTAATGGGTATGGGCTTTGAACCTGAAGTTGCAAAAGATGCACTAGAAAGATACAATAACAACGTTGAACAGGCAGTTGACTTCATTTACTCCGATTTCCCATCAGAATTACCTTCATATGATACCCAAGCTACTGATGTTGTACCACTTGGATCAGAATCGTATGGTCCACAAAATATGGATGTTTCCGAAGGGTCAGATGGAGGCACAGTCAGTGAAAATTATTCAAATAACTATCCAAATTATCAAGATGGTAGAACTGCATCCACCGCGATTCATATTGAAGATGACGTCAAATCCAAACTATCAAACTATGTACAAGATAACGCCGAGGTGCATCACGCCGAAGATCAAGAGAATATAATAATTGATGATATACAACCTGTGTATAATTGTTTTGATGACATCCCAAGAATGTTAAGAAGCTCAGAGATACCACCTATACTATTACCAACTAGAGCAGAATACATTGAAGGTTACTTAGCTCCTCTATTGATGACACTGTGCAATGTTGCTGAATTTAGAAATTTGATATTGACGCACGAGTTCCCAAACTATGGGTATGCACCGTTATGGTGGAAGACCGAAAAGTGTTTAGCTAGCTCGATGGTGACACAAGAGATTCAAAGATTGGTTGCATTTTTAACTGGAAATTCAGACAGAGCCTTTTCTTCAATTAGAAATTTAGTTGACGCTGCCGGTAAAGTTGTCAATGAAGATTTTGATACTACTTCTGATTTCTTGAATTTTGTTCTCAAAGATCTAGTTGGTATGTTTGGACAAGCAAACTACGATCTAAAAACAAGGATTTCAAAGCTATTTTCATCAACGTATTTGAATATTGAAACAAATGATTCCCAATCTTACAAAGTTTTCACAGTGGAAAGATCACATTTTGATACAACTATTTACAGAATAATGCACAGTATTTTATGGGATAACGATTTCAGCACACTTGGTCAAAATAGTTTCAAAGAATTTAGTGACATTCTGACCATTAGTTTTGATAGTTATGGAGATACTATGCCCAAAGGGTTTGAATTGAATGAAAAGTTTTATCCGCATATTTATACCCCTGATTACCAATATCTAGTGCGTGACGCTTACAATCAACTACAACAGAACAAAACTACCACACATAAATTAAATTCACAAACTTTACAAATGAGAGCTTATAAAGGTAAGAAAGTTCCGGATTTATTGGAAAGTAGTCTAAGATATTTAGAGTCAATATTGGATACAGACGCTGAAGTTAAAAACGCATTTGATGAAATCAACACTGTGAAAGAACACATCACTTCATCGATTCAAACAAACAACGAAAAGGTTAATTTATTGGGCAAGGAAAGACACAGTATCGATTTGTTTGATATTGATTACCTTCTTGGAGATTTGAAAGAAGAATTGGAACCATGGCTTTTAACCGGTATAATAATCAACGAGAGACAGTTTTGCTACTTGACCAAAAACGAGAATGGTGAACACAAGTGGCTTTTCTTCTACTACGAGATGTTTGATGGTAGAGACTACAATGTGAACGAGTTAGATTTTGCTGATTTGGTTAAACAAATCAAAAACTATACGATGTCTGAATTTGAATCAGGAATGGTCTTACTGTACGTTAGGGAGTCTATCTTTAACTCAACCGAATATATCCCATCGAATGGAAAGTTATCTGAATTTTTAAACAAGGATAATGAACGTTTAAGATCCGACTTGGATGCCTATTCTAAAACCAGAGATGGTTCTGAGGCTGTTGCTACTGAAGTATTGAGCGATACAAACAATGAGTTCACCGAAGCTGTTGATGAAGACAGTGGAGAAGAAGAAGAAGAACGCATTGGCTCTACAATTGCTTTGGACTCTGAGAGTGACATGGATGAACAGTTAGTGGATATGTAGATACGAGATAAACTAATGAAAACAAAGAAGGGGGGGTAAAAAATGCTCCCTCAACACAACTAAAGCGCACTTGTGCACTACAGAAATGCAACTGTAAAAAAAACAACGGACCCGTAGACGAGAACTGGCAGACTTTAATGCTTTTTCTAACCTTCTCCAATTGCAACAACAAAAGCCCATTGGATTCTATTCCATTCGTTGAAAAGTTTGCCCGTACTTATTAGTTTAAACGACTAGATCTCCTAACGTGTATGATTATAGTTTTAATTTTTTTTTTCTCTTCTCCACCCAAAGTTTAAAACTCAAAATGTCCGTTCGTGCTTTAAACGCTTTCAGAACATTAGGTAGATCATACGTGGCTACTAATGTTGCTGCTTTAAGATGTGGTCCAACCGCTTTTGTCAGATATGCTTCTGCTTTCGACAGATCTAAACCTCACGTTAACATCGGTACCATTGGTCACGTTGATCACGGTAAGACTACTCTAACTGCTGCCATTACCAAGGTTTTATCTGAAGCCGGTGGTGCCTCCTTCTTAGACTATGCCTCCATTGATAAAGCTCCTGAAGAAAGAGCCAGAGGTATTACCATTTCCACTGCCCACGTTGAGTATGAAACTGCCAACAGACATTACTCGCACGTTGATTGTCCAGGCCATCAAGATTATATCAAGAATATGATTACTGGTGCTGCTCAAATGGATGGTGCTATTATTGTTGTTGCTGCTACTGACGGTCAAATGCCTCAAACCAGAGAACATTTATTATTAGCTAGACAAGTTGGTGTCCAAAACTTAGTTGTTTTCGTTAACAAGGTTGATACCATTGAAGACGAAGAAATGTTAGAATTAGTTGAAATGGAAATGAGAGAATTATTAACTTCTTACGGTTTCGATGGTGACAACACTCCAGTCATCATGGGTTCCGCTTTATGTGCTTTAGAATCTAGACAGCCAGAAATTGGTGTTGAAGCTATTAAAAAGTTAATGGCTGCTGTTGATGAATATATCCCAACTCCAGTTAGAGATTTCGACCAACCATTCTTATTACCAGTTGATGAAGTTTTCTCCATTTCCGGTAGAGGTACCGTTGTTTCAGGTACTGTCGAAAGAGGTACTTTAAAGAAGGGTGAAGAAGTTGAAATCGTTGGTGGTAAGGGTGAATCTTTAAAGACCACTGTTACCGGTATTGAAATGTATCACAAGGACTTAGATAACGCTCAAGCTGGTGACACCCCAGGTATTTTGTTAAGAGGTATCAAGAGAGAACAAATCTCAAGAGGCATGATCTTAGCTAAGCCAGGTTCATTAAAGGCTCACGACAAGTTCTTAGCTTCCATCTATATCTTAACCAAGGAAGAAGGGGGTAGACACACTCCATTCTCTGAATCTTACAGACCACAAATGTACATTAGAACCTCTAACGTTAACGTTGAATTAAAGTTCCCAGAAACTGAAGAAGATCACTCTAGACAAGTTATGCCAGGTGATAACGTTGAAATGATCTGTGAATTATTAAACCCTGTTGCTTTAGAAGTTGGTCAGAGATTCAACTTAAGAGAATCTGGTAAGACTGTTGGTACTGGTATGATCACCAGAGTTTACTAAATGATGGTCTATTGCTAGTGAACAATTTTAAAATTTTTTAAAGTATTTTGTGTAAAGTCTGTATTTTGGAAAACATATGTCTTGTGTTTCTTCTCTTGTGTATATATCTAACAATTTATATAGTTTGATTTTATTTTTTGCTTTGTTGTTGATCATATTCCGATCGTTTTGCAACTAGTAGAGAACATCAATATAAATTTCAGTTTAGCAGACAATTTTATTAAATTTCTTAGAATTTTGTCTTATCGTAGCGTAAATTAATTTGGGTCAAAATGCGATCTTTAAGGTGCGTTATCAGAGAAGCTTTTTACTCGTACATCCAAATATATTTACACGCCTATTTCACCTTCATCTCTCTTTATTTCTTGTTTATTTTTCATTTTATTTCATTTTTAATCAACCAACGGTTGCTTCCCTAACTTTAATAAGCATACATATATATAATATTCTTATATTGATATTTCTACAATTTCAGATCATTGAGCATAAGATAGAAACATGTCTTTAAATAGCAGCTCAGAAGCTGAAAGACAACCATTATTGCCATCGACAAAACCTACAGACACACAGAAAAACTTGATAAAATCGTTCAAGAAGAACAAAAAATGGATATTAACAGCATCACTATTAACATCAATTGTTATAATCATATCTCTCAACTTTTTGAAAACCGAAAATGGAAAAGATGATGGACCTAGAATGCCAAAAGCCCCAGCTCATATTCCATTCATTGGGGGCGCAACCTGGAATCCATCAAAGAATGAAACAATTACAGCTACCAATGGTGCAGTTTCATCGGATTTGGAAATTTGTTCGAAATTAGGTGTTGATATCTTACGTAAAGGTGGGTTTGCAGCCGATGCAGCAGTGGCTACATGCTTGTGTATTGGTGCTTTAAACACGATGTATTCTTCCGGAATTGGGGGTGGTGCTTTTATAACGTCAAAGAGACACGATGAAGTGGGGGCTATTAGTATCGATGCTAGAGAGATGGCACCAGGGTCTGCCAATAGAGACATGTATAAAGGTAAAGAGTTGAGCTCAAAATTTGGTGGGCTGGCTGTTGGTATCCCTGGTGAATTGAAAGGTTTGTACAATTTGTTCAAGATGCACGGATCTGGAAAATTGACTTGGGAAGAGATTCTTATGACTGTTGCTGAGTTAGCAAGAGATGGATTTGAAGTTAATGAAGTGTTAGGATTTTGCCTACAGATACAAAAGGAGAATTTATACTTATACAAAGACGATTGGTCATTTGCTATCAAACAAGATGGTACGTTATTCAAAAAGGGAGACATTTTGAAGAGACCTAAATTTGCTGATACTTTGACTAAGATTGCACAGAATGGTAGTGATGCTATATTTTATGATCCTGAAGGTGACATTGTTAAATCAATCGTCAAGAAGGTGAAACAGAGAGGTGGTATTTTAACTGAAGAAGATTTCAGTAAATATGATGTTGTTATCGAGGATGCAATTAAGATGACAAATTTTACTAATAGAAACCTGAATGTTTTCACTTCCAATGGTTCATCTTCAGGAGTTGCATTGATTACAGGATTACAAATCATGAATGAATTTACAGATTTGAATGACCTGGATGAACATGCAAAAGATTTCAGTCCTGTTGAAACCCAAAGATTAATTGAAACTATGAAATGGATGGCTTCTGTGAGAAGTAACCTTGGTGATTTAGGCATCTACAACAATAATGAAACAAGTAAATTGGAACGCGATGAAAGATATTCCAAATTCAAAAGTTTGGACTGGAGTAAAGAAACAAGTAAGAAAATCAATGATAATCATACATTGGACTCTTGGAGAGATTATCACCCAGCATACCAACCAAACGAACCACATGGTACCTCCCATTTAAGCGTTCTTGACAAGCACGGTAACGCTGTTGCTATCACCACCACAGTCAACTTACTATTTGGATCAATGGTTCATGACCCTGAAACTGGAATTATTTTGAACAATGAAATGGATGACTTCTCGTTACCAACAACGGACAATGCATTTGGTTTACAACCTTCTATATACAACTACATTGAACCATACAAGAGACCGTTATCATCGAGCACACCAACAATTATTGTGGACCCAAGAACTAATAAGGTTGATATGGTTATTGGTGCAGCAGGTGGATCTAGAATCACTACTGCTGTTCTACAAGCTATTATTAGAACTTACCACTATAAGTTATCTTTATTAGATACTATTGCTTTCCCAAGGTTACACCATCAACTGTTACCTGAAATTGCATACATTGAAAAACCGATTGTTGAAGAGATGGTAAACTCATTGATTGACAAAGGGCATATCCTTGAATTCATTGAACATCTCACTGCTATGAACGGGATCAAAGTTGAAAACAATACAATTTTTGCCCAAAGTGATTATTGGAGAAAATTGGGAAGAGCTGCTGGGTATTGAATAGAATCAATATTTAGGAAATAGATAGATATATCCCCTCGACATTCGCAACCGGTGTTGTTGCCGTGGTGAGTACTCTCGGTCTTATGGTATTCCAAAACCATTCGTAGGTCCAGCTGCTTGCTGTTGTATGATAATTTTCGAGCTGACTGTGTATATCGCGACTAGGGCAATAAATAGAACATTCTTTAACCTAGTGATTTGCTAGTGATTTGCTAGCTCCCTGTTAGAGGGATAGAACATCTACTCCTAAAGCCATTAACCATGCCCCAATACCACCACAATGTTCAGTCTATAGCATAACGACGGACAGTGATGACTACCCTGACGCTGCCAAATGTACACTGGGGCGGTGGATCACATATCTAACGGACTCATCTGGATTCCTGTTCTTTAGTGATATGGGTTCTTGTACATATTATGTCGGACTAAAGACTCACACTCACCCCATCCGCAGCTTGAGTGTGATCTGTCTTCGAGTCACGCACATTAACCCATGTATGTACCAAACCTACTGATACTATGATACTATGTTGTGCCTTCATCTCCCCAACTTTGATACTACGCAAGGTATGTATATGGACATAGTTCAGATACGTTTTCGCATTCCATTGCACATATATTCATTCATTGTATTAGATATTGTTGCTTTAGACTCATACATACATATGTTCTATATCTTTTATTCTAATCTGAATTATTTCTATTTCTATTTTTATATTTTGAAATATATATTATCCCATATATTTTATTCTCCTTGCTTGCTCTATTTTGGTTTGTTTTAAATATTCTATTTATTTATTTTATATCTTTATTTTGTGTAGATCAATCGGTATGGGTATCTGTATGCTTATCTTTGCATGTGTTGGTATTCAAGCATTATACCCTGGTGAATGCGGTATCAATCCAAACAATGCTGCTGGAAGTGTCATGATTGTCTTTACATGTTTGTACATTTTCTTCTTTGCCATCACTTGGGGTCCTTGTGCTTGGGTTGTTGTTTCAGAGTCTTATCCAATAAAAATTAAAGCTGTTGGTTCATCAATTGCAACATCTGCCAATTGGTTATGGAGTTTCTTAATTGCCTTCTTCACTCCAGGTATCCCCGATGCAATCCATTTCGCCTATGGATTTGTCTTTTCTGGTTGTATTGTCTTTTCAGGGTTTTTTGTCTTTGCTTTCGTTCCTGAAACTAACGGTTTGTCGTTGGAAGAAGTTAATGAACTTCACGTAAACTACACTCCAGGTTTAGCTTTTTTTAAACAAGAACAAACGTGTTTATAAAACGAAGAAGCTTAAAATCAATCGGGGAAAATAAAAAATAATGGTGGACTCTAATCAGTAGATTCATATACAACTTTGTAATAAAAAATTAATAGTTTAATAACAAAACAAATAATATAAACAAAAATACAACAAATCGAATAATATAAACAATTAAAATGGTAATCGGGATTGTCCTTTCTCGAATTTCCCACTTTTTTTACCCCTTTTATTAGCCCCAGAACTACTAGATACACTACCTTGACCAGTACCACTACTAGGCGAACAACCTTTATTACGACTGTTCAATATCTGTTCACCATAGCTTGGAGAAGAGCCACCATTAAACCCTTCACTTAATGACAGTGCAAAATGATAATCCTCATGTTCAGATTGTTCAACTATCGGAATCAACTGTTTGCATTTAGGACAGGTGAAATCTGTGAATGATAGAGCATTATCATTTTGTTTAGTTTCAACTTGAATGTCTTCTTCATCGATGCTGACATCTTTTTTCAATTTTTTCATAAGATTGAAAGATTCCACAATATCAGATTTCCTTTTTTTACTGATTGAATGGTCCTGTTGTTGTGGACCAAGACTATGATCAATGGAATCACTTGAATACCCTTCAACTTTGGGTTTCTTTTCAATTTTGCTCATTAATTCATCAATTGTAGAAAATCCAGAATCTATTTCTTTCAAATTACTGTAACTTAATCCACAATAAGTACATGGATAAAATTTGCCAAATCTATCAACATCCCAACTTTTCTCAAACTCAACAAACAACTTCTTAGCCAATTCAAAAGTTTTTTCTTTCAACTCAGTCAAGTCTTTGATTAAACCTATAGTTAATTGTCTAGATAACGACTTGTTGATATTACCATAGTTGATAGTCAACTTTGTTGGTCTCATAACATACGGCAGCTCTTCGTTCTCTTCATCCATTTCAACATACCGTTGCACCAAATCAGCTAAAAACACTCGGAACCACTGGTATATATCAGATGCTTTAGTCAATGCATCGCCACCTCTGAAATTTTTATTTGATCCCATCGATTTAACGAGAGTCCGTAACTCTAAACTAGCATGCAAATCGCCCCTCACCAACAAATACAACCTTTCGGAAACTTGTGGATCGTGATCAGAAAGAAGTGCAGTCAATTGTGATAATGTGTAATTGTCCCTAATATACCCTATCTCATCAACTTCAACACCATGACTCGAATGACTAGGAATATCTAATCTATAACGTATAGCTTCCCCGATTTTACCACCCATGCTCCAAAAATCGGTCAATTTGAAATTCGTGAGAAAGCTGTTAATGCTTTTCGGGCAAACTATAGTTTGATTGTTTGGTTTCCTAAACCCACTTGCTAATTTAGCAATCGTTTTAACACGTCCGATACCTAGCGATGTAGTGTAACCCAGCTCTTGAACTAGCCTTTCACGTAGCTCAAAGCCAAGTTGAGAACCAATTAAAGTGATTATATCGTCCCAGTCTTCCAATACCGGAGGCTCTTCCTCAGTTTCCTGTTCTTTATCTTCACTCTGACTTTGTCTTTGACTTTGACTTTGACTTTGTGACTGTGATTGTGATTGTGATTGTGTCTGTACTTGCACTTTTGGTGCTGACACCTTAGGTACCACATATCCGTGCCATTCTAATCCACAATCATCGGGTAATGTATCAGGTATAGGAGGTAATGAACCATTGGTGTCAATAGTACCATCTTCCAAGCCTTTGAATAAATCAGGAAATATTTTTTGTAACTTTCGTATCACCAGTTTCCCAAAATCCATAAAACATTCATCAACACTTGCCTTCTCAACACAATCACAAAAACTCTTGAAAATTCTCATCATTTTCCTACTTTCTCTTCTATATGGATCCAAGCTAACTTTATGATTAGCTGCACTAGGTAAATAATCAACATACTTCCATGTTTCTTCACCTTTCTTGAAAACTGCAGTGTGAGCAATTACCAAATCAGGACACTTCAACTTGGCGCTTTGCACTGTATCCATTCGTGAAATCCCGTATTTTCTTGCAGCATATGACACAGCAATAAGTGAAAACCATTGCAAACAAACAACAGGATCTTCTGCTGTTAAACCGAGTCTTAGTTGCTCGTACTGTGCAAAAAAAGCATTGATATCAATGTGGCAAATGATCGATAAGGGAGATTTATAAGATTTTAAAGGGTTGTTGAGGTCCAACAAGTCCTGATAAGTAAAACATGACGTGTCATTTGGTTTCAGTACTGGGATCATTTCTTAAGTATATCCAAGGCCTGTGTATCAACAAGCCATTGTGATGTGAAAAAAAGTGACTAATACAATTAGTTTTAATATGATTTGATGATATAAATGAAATCCATGCCAGACCTGGTTTATCACGTGCGGCTTTTGAGTCGTGTCTGTCTGCATTTGGAAATTCTCCAAAAAAAAAAAATTTTCTGGCGTCTATTTAAACCCATCAAAGTGGACGTTTAGTTTTCTTTTATTCATTTTAATTATTTTTCTTCTTTTCTATGAAATTTGAAAAATAATTTGATAATTGACTTATTATTGAATTCAAGTAGGAATCGTTGTTTAAGGATACATCACGGTACTCTAAGGTTAGAGTAGTTGATGTATCCTTAATGAAGGGTTTTTTAAACACATTTTGAATTAATGCTTTCAATGCATATATTTGAAAATGGTAAGTCTTTTCTATTCATATATTTTTTTTTTCATACGTTTGTTTTCTTTAATGAAACATCAACTTATCAGCGGTCAAAGATACTGTTTATAATTTTTTGAATCTTTTGTGATTAATTTTAATATATTATGATGACAAGATGTCGCCCCAAACGGAACCATAATGACCGAATCGCATTCAATAGCCAAACACACTGAAAATTCTGATCAATATATTTGAAATTCTGACCAAATTACTTCTATAAAATTATAAACTATTTTTTTCATGATTTGAATTGTTTTATTTATATATATATATGAAAAACTATATGGGACATTTCTTCAAACGAAGTTATGAGAAAACACTTTGAAAGTTTTGTGACATTTTAAACTAACATTAATTTTTTTCCCTTGAAAACTATTAGTCTTTTAGGAATTTTTCTATTTAGGTTTAGATAAATAAATAACTTGATTGTGTTTATTTTCATTTTCTTCTATATGTATATTTTTTTCAATTTGAAGTTTACAAATTTCCTCAACTTAAAATTCATGGAGTCTATTTAACTCTTGAACTGATCAATCATAATTATCAAGATGCAAACGTTTTTTTGGATAAGAATTTCTAATGATGTGTTCGTTGCGATGTAGAAGTCGCAATGTTCCATGCTAATCATGAAAACCTTTTTCAGGTTACTGATTAAAAACTTTTATTACTGAAGATTTTCTTTTCAAAAGATAGCGCTGCTAATTCTTAATTCGTTGATTTCAAACACTTGTTTAAATCTAACCTGAGGTATCCTCTATTTTGTAATCCGTACCTAACTAAGTACATCTTCTGTAAAAATAAGGATTTTTATCCCCGACTCAAACTCCTCCCTTTTTACCCTCTCAGCCTCACACTCACTCTCAAATAATCTAACTTTTTTCAATCCTCACTGATCAGAAAATTTTCTTACTGATCTTTTAAAAATTACGATAAATTTACCTTAAAAGAGTTTGAAACTTAAAACGTCTCGTGTTTTGATTCAGGAAAGTGTCAATTCACCAACGATTACCAATAACACATAAACATACACATAAAGAATGGGTCCTAAACCGAATAGAGAGATCCTTACCGGGGGTAAAAGATACGCACAAAAAAAGACAAAGCAAAACAGAGTTGAAGAGGTTACATTTGACAAAGATTCTCGTTTGGATTTCTTGACAGGTTTCCATAAACGTAAATTACAAAGAAAGAAGAAGGCACAAGAATTCCTTGCCGAACAAGACAAGAAGACAAGATTAGAGGAAAGAAAACAAATTAGAGAAGAAAGAAAAGCTGTTGTCCAAAAAAGATTAGCCGAATTGAATGCAAACTTAGACATTGGGAACTACTTATCATCTTCTGACGAAGAAGAAGAAGAAGAAGACGAAGAAGACAAAGAGAGTGCAAAGACGGGGAATGCTGAAGAAATGGAATGGAATGGATTTAAAGACACACAAGAAAGCAATAGTGACGACGAAGACGAATCGGATAAAGAGTTCAAGAAGAGTAAAAATAGAAAGGACAGACAAAAGAAGGGGATCTTGAAAGTGAAACAAATTTATCAAATTGACAATGAAGATGCACCAGTGACAGGAACGTCTGAAGTTACCATTGAAACTTTAGAAAACCCAAACAGTATCGATTTTTCAACTATTGCTAAATTGAATCACGTTGATTTAAACAAATCCAAGGAAATTTTGGATAGTTCCATTACAAAGGCTAAAGAATATGCTAGATTAGTTGGCGTTGACGATAACGGAAAGGCTAAAAACAGCTGGGCTCCTAAACCTAGAAAGAAGAAGTACAGATATTTGAGTAAGAGTGAGAGAAAGGTTAAGAACATGAAGGAGAAAATGGCTGCTAACAAAAAGAGACCATCCAAAAAGAAGGACTAAATTTAAAGGTGGTTTTATATAATAACAATAAACAACCAGTTTGGATATATTTCTCTATATATGTGTTTTTATCTAAACAGTGCAACGATAATTAATATAAAGTACAAAGAATCCGTTTTATCAGTCTATTACAAAAGCATTTAAGCTTTGACAAAAAAAAAAAAAAAAACATGGATAATACATGCGTTGTTACGACTATCTTAGTTGCAATTCAATATCAGTAGACTCATTTGAAGTAGCACCTTCACTAAGCATCTTAACATACTCAGTTTCAATTTTGATGAAAACCCAAACCCATCTTCTAAAAATTTCTAGGATTTCTAAAGCAAAATTACCAAATTCGTTGACAAACAACGAGGAACCAACAAACGCAGCAACGCCATGATCGGCACGTTCCAACAAGTCAGGGTAAATGATACGATACATCCATACATACCTTAACTGGAAATCAATGACAATTGCCAAATAGTAGAAAAATCTAGGGTACGTTAGTCTTTTTCTTAGTATTGGAGCAGAACTTCCATTTGCACCCAAGAATTTGGTGAACACTTCAAAATTCCAATCGTACTTAATATCCCAGATAAAAGTATAAGTTGAATTAATGAATACTGCCAAATACCATAACTTCAAACCGTTTGTTGGTAACGTTTCTGATCTGATTACAAAATTCGCAATAATTGGTAAGAAAGCAGTGGAATATTTGATGGCATTTAACAAATGTTGCTTGTTTCTTCTTCTTGATTGTTCATATTCAAAGAAACACTGTTTCAAACGGATCAAAGTTGGATATGATGATAGAAGTAGATCCAAATTGTACCATTTTAGATGATCTTTTGATAACTCCATGGATATATTGGCTGGTGATGGTAAAGTTTGATAGTTTAATAGTAATGCTGTTAAATAAACAAATAGATCAATCAAGATTTTAGAGTATGATGTGAAAGTATCAGATAGTAAGATATCGTTGTTACGTAAATTTATATCAATCTTTCCTTGTAATATTCTTATCAGAGTTGTAACAAACCTTTTCTTTTCTGGTGATTGTTTATCATTTTCAGAAGTGGTTGAATTGTTTGATGTTGTTGAATCACCATCAGAAGTGGGACGAATAAGCAAAACAAAAGTGAAAACCAATTCCAAAATTGGTACAAAGTCGAGCATTTTGAAATAGTAACCGTTAAAAACGACAAGCAAATAAATCATGTAATTGATAACGTTGGCCATAGACGCCTTGAGGCATGTTTTCCAAGCACTCCTCAGTAGTTTAGCGTTATTCAAATCAGGATGGCTTAATCTGATTACCATTAATGTATCAATGCTGCAAGCGTGACAAACTTTCAAGTTCAAGTACCATAACCAAATACCAATGTTCACCAGCAGCACGATTCTGTAAGGTAGCGGTAAGATTAGGTCAAAAAGTGATAGAGTAGCACCGGTGGCTGTTCCAGTTGGTTTCTCTGTTAGATCTTGTTCAATTGATAACAAGGCCGAGTCTATTAAAGTATCTCTTTTGAATATCATGTTGTCTTTTTGTTTTTCCAACAATTGTCAATATATTTTACAAAACAAAACGACAAGTGAGAAGTAGTTAATAAATATTCTAGCTCGATCTAAACTAAGGTATCAACTCGGGAGTTGTTAGTCAAAACAGTAATTTAAACAAAGTTGAAAAATCTAAAGAAAAACAAATATGAACATATCTATCTATCTCTGGAGTTGAAATCCTCGGATATATGAAGTTAAGTGGACACAGGTCACGTGATCCGATTTCTCAGAAGCAAGAAGGTCTAGTGAGAGAGATGGGGGGGGGGGGGGGGGCTGTACATTGTTGGTTAGTAAACAGAAACCCGGCAACCAGATATAGAAACAATATACTGGAGATTTACAAATGTAAATGAATAATTAAAATGAAAACGGGTTCATTATGAAGAGCGTAGCAGAAAGTGTGGAGAGAAGAAAGTCTACCCACTTTACTAGAATGACCTTCGAGCAATTATACGTAACCAATTCAAAGTGATAAACTCTACTCTAAGCCTATCATATAATCTGTGACTTATTCATCATCAGCAACACCCATTTCTTGTAAAATATCGTAAACTCTTGACTGTTTCAGATCAGCTATTAAACCAACCAAATTCAACGCAACATCTTTCAATTCGTTATATCTCTTCAACTGTTTTATGTGGGATTTGACTATCGATTCAGCCACTTGCTCAATATTAGAAGAGTTATCAAAGTTTAATAATTCTATTAATTCTTTATAATCATTTTGTAAAGATTTCAAAGCTTCTCTTTTTATTTGTATTAAATGGGAAGCATCAGCGGATAAGTTCCCCTTATTATTAATAACCAGTGGAGCAGCAGTCACAGGTTCTGGTGATGGTGGTTCGTTGATTGTTGTATCAATTGTGAGATCGAAAGTATTGGTATCATGAAACATACTCGTATCACTGATGTCAACTGGCTCTTGTTGATCTGGATCCATATTTAAAAGCAACGAAGTAGTTTGAGGGTTTGTGTTGGTTTCTAAAGGTTTACTAAAGGGTTTTCTGGTCATTGGTGACACTGTAACAGCTATATCTTCTGCTATTTTGTTTGCTTTTTCCATTATGTTAAAGAACTTGTTTTATATTGGCGAAGCATTTGGATGATACAGTAGGAAATTAATAAAGGGGTTCTTTTGCAATACCTTATAGGATTAAGAGAGACGCGAGGGTCCTTATTCTTTCAATCCCTTTTCTTTGCTTTAAAATGACGTTGAATTCTTCTGTTTATCTATAGAAAACTTATATAGAAAGGGAATATGTATATCTAATTTAATTTAAGCATCAACCTTCTTCTTGAGTCCACTCAATCTCTTTTCAAGAACTTGTATAACCTCGTTCAACTCCTGGGTAGTAAGCTCACTCTGTAGAATACTCTCTCCTGAAGCGCTACTGCTACTACTACTCGAACCGGCACCAGCAATCAACTTCCCTTGTGATTTAATTGATCCAGAAATGATATCATTGTTCCCATTTCTGCTATCGATCCAGTTCCATAACTCAATCTCGCTATTCACCATACTTTCTGAACTGAACGTCATATCTGATGAACCGGGGCTCAAGCCGTTTAACCTTATTTGGTTCTGTAAAGTTTTCAACGAAGCTCCTGTCAGTTTATCCCATAGAACAATCAATAGCAAAATTAATGTCACTATAGTCCTAAAGTCCAATTGGTCAATAATTGATTCCAATAAATTTTTAGGTTTAGGTGGTTCTTGTTGAACCCCTTTGATGTCAGGAGAAACTTCATAAGAGTCTTCAGTTTCTCTCTTCTTCTTTTGCTTCTTGCTCTTTGACTTTCTTTTACCCAAAGTTGGTGTGGAGTTGACAGCCGATTCGGTTTTTGCTTTCAATTCGGTGATTAAGATTCCAAGAGATTCCCTCTGTCCTGAAATGGCACCTTTTTCAACGGGACCTTTAATCCATGACTTACCCGACCAAACCACTGTAGTCACAATGAACAACCTTGTAGAGTTATTAGCAGCCCAATTCAAGTAAATCTTAGTTTTCACTTTAAAAACATTACCGGATGGAACATCAGGAGTCTCTGTAGATTGGACTGCAAAACAACTCTTATTGAAGTCCAGCAACTCTATTGTTTCAGTGACGTTACATTTTGTCTGTTTAGGCCCTATAGTTGAGTTCAACGGCTTCGTATACGAATAAAATCTCTTTTTGTTTTCAATTCTAGGAATCTCTGAAATGTCAAAATTTTTTTGAACTTTCATTAAATTCTGAATAAACCCAACATCATCTCCAAACAACAAGCTGTAAACAACACCAATCGGTGCAGGAACAATTTCGTCAATGATTTTGGTGTCAGCTGGGTCAGTTTCATAACCATTACTAGTTGGGGCATGTGTCAGTGGACCAAGACAAGGCAATCCGTGAAAAGAACCGTCACCAGCACCTGTACCAGCACCTGTACCAGCACTAGCAACAGTGCCAAGTTTATCTTCATCTTCATCTTCACCATCTTTAACCATATTCTCTTTATCGGAAACATCTAAATCACTATCGGAATTATCAATAGATTTCTTTGTAGACGTGGATGCTCCAATGGCGGAAGCAACAGGGGCAACAGTGGGCAGATTCCCCACACTTCGTTTCAGTCTGCTTGTAGTGACTTCTTCTTCATCTTTCTCGTCATCAAAATCATCAGAGTCGTCGGATTGTGGGTCAAAGGAGTCAGCGTCAGTGCCATCCATATCTAAATCCACTATGTTACCATCGTTACCGGTATTATTTTTATTCTCGGATAGCATATTCCAGACCCTAGTCAAAAGATCAAAAGCGGAATCTCTTGCAATGAATGAGGCAAATGTATACTTATCATGCATCGAACTAAGTTCAATTGCATTTGGGATGCCCACTGTTTTCTTCTTTTTAATTGTTAAAACTTTGGATAATGGAATACTGAAATGAGTCACTAAGCCAATAATATTAGAATGGAATGAAAGGTGTGAATCTGATAGGTATGCTTTACCTTGAATTAAAATATCTTTACGATAAGCACAAGCAAAATCTTCAATAAGAACCTCTGTAGATGAAACATTTGAAAACATTGAATGGAACGATTCCTGTCTTTTTTCAATTGGGAGTTTCATAGCTAATATTTCACTCAAATTATCCGTCTTCTTCTTGAGAAAAGCGGCATGATCAAAGAAATCTAACTCAGCATTAGTTGTGAATCTAGATAAAGGGGCTGTATTTTCACCCACCAATGAATTTCTCTTGTGATCTCTATTGTTCATTGATAAACGCAGTCTCCTCTTATATCCTTTGCTGTTATTTTGGTTATTGAGAATCATTCCCGATAATTCGCGTTGGTACTCATCACCTGACAAGGAATTGTTATCTGAAGCTACAGAGTAGATAGCATTGAAACTAGACACTTTTGAAAACGATGCAGGCGAAGTTGCTCTCATCTCACGTCCTGCTGTAGGAGATAAAGTCCTGTTAGTCAATGGAAATGATCCTCTCTTGGTGTTTTGATTTGGTTTAATATTGAAGTACTCATCGGCTGGAGTCAATCCCTTGGAATGTGAAAGGGCAATTGGCTGACTAGTTGGTAAGCCCGTTTTATCAAAGAAATCATTTGGAGCTATCGCAGGTTGGGTTGTACTATAATGTGATGGTCCCAAACGTGACATTGGTACAGAACCATTGACTCTTGAATCTTGTTGAGTTGTTGAAC
This sequence comes from Ogataea salicorniae, assembly GCA_030557545.1. NCBI lineage: Eukaryota > Fungi > Ascomycota > Pichiomycetes > Pichiales > Pichiaceae > Ogataea > Ogataea salicorniae. Next base: position 62,016 of record JAKTPI010000001.1, read on the forward strand.
CATCTCCAGTATTTGGAACTGGGAAGTGATCTAGGGTTAGTTGGCCTTGACCTAGAGTGCTCAGTAGTGATTGCTTGATCGGTTTAAAGTTGATTGCTTCTGCTGGTGAGGGTGATGGGGATCTCGAAGGAGTGTTGCTTGTTGAGGTCAATCCATTATCCACTAATACATTTTCGGTGGGGTTATGTGTTTCTCTATCTGTATCTTTATTGTTATTAGATTTCAAAGTATCATTCAAGTCGGTATGAGACCTGAAATTCAAAGTGTTTATAATAGTAGACAAAATACCACCTGTAGATTGTAACAGTGAACTGTGGTTGTCCTTCTTGGATCCAGGACGGTTTTCTTCAGATGAATAGTTATCTCCTGAATCGAAACTGTTTCCTGTTGCTTTTGAAACTTTCAAACGTGGAATATTATCGGTCGTTGCATCAATTTTGAATCCCGCTGGAGATAATGGGATATTGTCATCATCGTCATTAAGGAACTCTTCATCATCGTCATAATTGGAAACACTTGAAATTGATCTGTTTTGAGCTTTGTGACGTCTTTTCGAAACTGAACTGAACATTGAATTAGACTTGTCGGTGGAAACTGGGAGAATAGTTGGGTACGATAAATCGCTTTGATGGACTTGACTCCTATTTGTATCAACACTTTCATTCTCGCGGATTGGCCCATTATTAGCTAAACTTGTTGGCATGGATCTTGATTTAGGAATTGATGATAGGGATTTATTCTTCAAATTAAATGATCTTGAACTTCTTATTTTTTTTGAGCCAGGAGGTGTAGATGAGCTGCTCATTGAGGAATGAGACTTCTTCTTTAATATGTTCTTCAATTTGAACGATGAATTTCTTGAAAGTTCTTTGGATTGAATATCAGCCATTTTGTTCTTTATAATATTTGGTTGAAATTTTCAAGCTGAAGAAAAAGGGGTGTTAGAATATGATGATTTTTATTAGTATACAGTTCCTATAGGTTGTTCGGAAGATATGGCAGTCGTCTCAGGGTGTGATTCAAATTGTGCACTTTTTTGGAATAATCAGTTGAATGAAAGTAACCTACCAGTTCAATTGGTATACTTTATGATGGTTGATGTAACACAACACTCTGATTATCACAAAGACAAATAAAGTAGCAAAAAACCGGGCCGACTGGAAAGGTACAGTTTTAATTAGTCAAATTGGGAACTTATCAGTTCAAAATCAATTGCTCTTTGGTCTCAATTTCACTGATGTGCTTATGTCATCACAGCAAATTATGTAATACATTATGTAATATCCGCATGACATAATCAATTTTGCGCACCACCGTTACCATACATTACCGCAGCAACTGCATTACTTACTACTACAGCAAATACATTCTATCCTCCACTACTATAAGAATATCTCTTTCTCCTTGTTATCTAGTTCTTCATCTTGTTTCATTTCATATTATTTACATATCCTATTATACCCTACATGAACGAATTGTATGGCCAATTTCTCCACAATTTGAGCACTTTGATGGCGCTTTCTTCTTGATGACCCTTTGGTCTGATGTTTTGTTGCTTTGGTCTGATGTTTTGTTGCTTTGGTCTGATGTTTTGTTGCTTTGGTCTGATGTTTTGTTGCTTTGGTCTGATGTATCCTGGTTTGATTTCCTTGGTGGTGGTGGAACTAGAGGATCAAGTATTGGCAGATACTTTGATAACTCATTTCCAAGGCCTATCCTCCAAAATTGATGGATATCGCTTAGTGGAATTGGCTGATGTGTTGACAATAAGCTAGCGATTCGGTGGGCACATGGAAGGCCCATTGTCCTTGTGAATATATTAGTACAGTTAGATAAGGGAACTTCGGGGGTAGCTCTCTTAGCTATTGAAGCTTGCTCTGAGATTATACGAAGCGAATATCGCGACGTTCTCTTAGTGATATTCGAATAGAGAAAGTGTGAGCAAAAATGAAGCGTTTTAATCTGATCTTCTGCAAGATCAGACGAAAGGGCATAATGCTGAGCTTCTAATGCTTTGTTAATTCGTTCAAAAACAAAGAGGATATCACCTGTTGAAGCCCCTATATGCTTTTTTAGAATGGCATGAGACCCTTCTACTCGTGGGGTTGCCCAATTTCCAAGATGAAGGTATTGGCCTATCCAAGCCCTAATAAACATCTTTTTATAGGTTAGCCAGGTCCCTTTCACATATCGAAGAGCAGCAGGAGCAATTTGACTAAATCTAGTCTCAAACTTAGCTAGTTGATCTTTATATTCAACTGCAGTGGATGAATTAATAAGCGATTTCCAAGATTGTATAAAAGCTTCAAATTCCTCATTCGAAGAGAAATATTGCTTTGTCTTTGCAAGCACATTCTTATTAATATGCCAAACGCATAGTAAATGTGGGCTTCTTGGATAGATAGCTTTTATTGCACCTAATAAAGCAAGATCTCTGTCAGTGCAAAGGACGGGGGAAGGGCAAAGGGTTAAGCCATGAAAAAAAGGTCTGTAGAGTCCATTTATAACTCTCTTCTTGCTCATTTTGCATAAAGCAAAAAGCAATACTAAAAGATGAGTTCGATGGTGAAAGGCCGATAATATGCAAAAGAGGCATCTTATATCGATTCGTCTTGTAGGTACAGTCTAATAAAAAGACCCTATTATATCGCTTAGCATATCTAATTGATTCAGGGTGAGCAAACATAAGAGAAAGGATATGGCCTTCAGAATCCTGCTTAAATGCATATCTCCAATTATCATTTTGAAGTGTCTCTCGTAGGAGTTCAAGCGGTGTATAATTGCCGAGTTTCTTTCGTCTTAATTCTTTTCGGATATTATAGCAATCCCTTGGCTTAATCAAGATAGTAGGCTGCTCTGCTCGTAGGAGACTAATAATTTGCTGTGGCTTAGATCCGCTATCCAACAGGTGCTTAATAGCGTCGTTTTGATCTTCGGTTAGTTTCCTACGTCGTGCTAGAGAATGCCCTATCATATTATCATCAGGTTCATGGTTATGGGTAGGATCTCTGACCTGAATTTGCCATTGACTATTAGCAAGCTTTTTCCCATAGAGTTTAAAGGGACACCCAATTCGCTTTGTGCTTGTTTTCCTGCGTTTTGCCCCATCCGGAGCATGAGTTCTATCGCGGTAGGTACCGCCTCTATCACAACCAGGGGTGATATTCCGGTCTGAATTTGATGATATAGTGGTAATAGCGTAACCATGAGACAGGGCATGCCGCTGTATAGAAGTAATTAGCTTATCTCTGGTCTCAAAGACTTGCTCCATTGGTGGCTCCATGATAGGATAAATAATCAGATAAAGAATCAGATGAAGAATCAGATGAAGAACTAGACTACAAGAAGTAGGAGATATTCTTCAAGTAGTAAGTAAAGCATTGGCTGGGCAAAGCTGATTATGTCATGCTATTATTACATAATATATTACATCATTTGTTGTGGATTTAGGAAAGTCTGTTGTGGCTATAGGCATTCCCTGCCTGTAACAAAGTCTGTGGTGTCTGTATCAATTCCCTGTCAGTAGCAAAGTCTGCTGTGTCCTTAGCAATTCCCTACAGATTATGAGATTATGTAACACGAACGTTTATTGTTACTGGGACAGGGATAAACATACCTCCTCTACATCTACTGGTACTGTTACTAATGAACAACAGTATTCAAACATATACATACACTGTACTAAAATGTAAGTGACACCATTCCATAATTCAACACATTTTTTTTTTTCATTAAAATTTAAAAAAGCTAAAAAAACAAACACAAACACATATGTGCATATCAGATAATTTTAACTATACATTAATCAACAAATACCAACCAATACCAATCACCTAACGGTCCTCGGCCCATTCGTTTTCTCTTCTAATAGCAGCTTCTTCTTCAGGAGTGAAATCGTTGACAATGTTGAAGGTTTTTCTGATCTCTTCTGGAGATTTACCTCTGATCATTTCAGCAACAACTTTACAACCGGAGTTTAATAGAGGCTTGATATTTAGGTAGTTGGAGGCCAATATAATTTCGTATAACATCTCTTGATCAACGTTTAAAAAGTTCTTATCCCACATATCGATTGGTGCTGACTTCTTAGAATCATCGTCTTGTTCGTCATCAGGGAAGTTATGATCTTTGTAATGTTCACACCATTCTAAAATGTTCTTCATAACGGCGGATCTAACGTTTTGAGTTGGGACTTCGATTGGTTCGTCATCATCTTCATCATCTTCATCGTCATCTTCTTCACCTTCCATTGGCAATAGATTTTTCAACATGTTCTTGATCAAGATGGACTTTTCCGCAACCTTTCTTTCGACAGGAAATCTCTCACCATCCGAGGTGATGATTATAATCTTTCTTTCGGTGGACATTCCTATTTAGTACTATAGATAATTGTCTATTTGTATATTAGGGGAAACAAATAGTCTTGTAAGAATCCTTTTATTGATATCCGCTAGACTATACAATATTACATAGGTATATACACATTTTGTGGTTTAGTTAACTTTTGTCGCCACTGTTTTGTTAACAAAATGAGATTTAATTTGTGAACGGTGCAAGGAGTTATGTGGCGGTTGCCTTTTTGGGACGTTTGTTTTTTGCTATCTCTGCATTTTTTTTTCCCTTCTCTTTTACTGATTCTGAAAAATTTTTAGTATCATAGAAAAGAACCTCTTGAATGGCCTTTTCTGTTATCATAGAAAAGAACCTCTTGAATGACCTTTTCTGTGAATTCTTGCATATCAAGTATATATAGATCTCACATCATTACCACTTGAATAGAACTAGGATTATAACGCTCATCATAGAATTAAAAATGGTTGCTTCACAAGAATTGGTTTTACCTTATATCATTGACTACTTAAACAGACAAGGTTTCACAAAGGCTGCCTCATCTGTTGCTAAAGCTTGGGGCTCATCAATCGAACCAAGTGTCAGCAAAAAATTAGAAGACTTATTATCAACCTTAGACGAAGAAAAGAAAGAAGAATCATCAGACTCATCAGATTCATCAGACTCAGACTCAGACTCCTCTGACGATGAAGAAGAGGAAAAGAAAGACGAAGAAAAGAAAGATGCTAGCGATGACGACTCATCTGATTCCTCTGACTCATTAGAATCTGATTCAGGTTCTGATTCTGATTCTGATTCTGATTCTGATTCAGGTTCTGATTCCGATTCTGATTCTGATTCCGATTCAGAAGAGAAACCAGTTGCCATCGAAGTTAACATTGTTGAAGAAAAGAAGGAGGACTCATCAGACTCAGACTCCTCTGATAGTGACTCAGACTCAGACTCGGACTCAAGCTCAGACTCAGACTCAAACGACGAAAAGGATGAAAAGAGAGACGAAAAGGAAGACTCTGATTCTAATTCTTCCTCGTCAGATTCGGACAGTGATTCATCAGACCCAGACAGCGATTCATCAGATTCAGACAGTGATTCATCAGACTCAGACAGTGATTCATCAGACTCAGACAGCGATTCATCAGACAACGATTCATCAGATTCGGACAGCGATTCATCAGACTCAGATTCCTCTGATTCAGGCAGCGACTCATCCGACTCCGACTCAGATAGTGATTCTTCAGATTCCGATTCAGACTCATCTGACAGCGAGTCATCCGACTCCCACTCCGACTCTGAAGATGAATCATCAAAGAAAAGAAAGTCAGAATCATCAACCGAAGAACCATCAAGCAAGAAGGCTAAACAATCTGACTCAACTTCCGATGAATCATCATCAAAGACAGCATCCAACACAAACTCTAGAGACATAACTCCAATTGCAGCTGCAGTTGATGAATTGAAACCAGGACAAAGACACCACTTTTCAAGAATTGAAAAGGAAAAGATTTCATTTGAAGATAGAACTTTAATGGATAACACTTATAAAGGTGCAGCTGGTACTTGGGGTGAAATGGCCAATTCCAAATTAATGCAAGTTAGAGGTAAGGATTTCACAAAGGGTAAGAATAAAATGAAGAGAGGTTCATACAGAGGTGGTTCTATTACTTTAACTAGTGGAAGTTATAAGTTCCAAGACTAGATCATTAGCTTTATTTGTATTTTTATCATAAGGTATTGTTGTATTTATGTACCATTTCTCTGTTTTTCCCTCGTTTTGCCATGCCATTTTTTTTCCAGATTTGCTGAATCTGCAGATTCCTTCGTATCATATATATATAATTAATTCTATACCATTTACAAACTCAATCGTATTTTACCCGTATTATAGAGTTTTTTGGACTAAAAAAATAATACCAGTTACTGTATGAGAGCAAAAGGGGGAAACCACAAAAGATAATATCTCCCAATTAGAGAATACAATGTGGCTGGTGAGCGATAATAAAAATGTGGCTGGTGATTGTAAAATTAACATATTTGAATATTTCTAACCAAATCATTATCAATTTTGCTCTTTGAACCCATGTTAACCTTGGTTCTTCTTCACCAAACTGTTCAGAGCCAGCAACATGTCTAATAGATCAGGTATCGATTATGCAAAAATTGCCAATGGGAATGTCGATGATGAAGAATTCTTAGCTTCTGGAGGTGACGATTCCTCAGCCTCTGATAACGAATCGGATTACGAATTGGTCAAGCAAACCTCAAGGGCAACAAGACGTAAACGTCAACTATCAACTAAAACAAAAGAGTCAATACAGTCAATAAAGGGCACATCAGATGATAAAGAGTTTGAAGAAGAAGAATTGATTAAAGTTTCATTAGATAGACCGAACGATCTCATCCCTGATTCAGTTTCCAGCATTTTTGGTTCAGCTGATTTTTCATATTTGAAATTGAAACCGGATCATTCAGCAAGACCGATTTGGATCAGTCCCTTGGATGGTAAAATCTTTTTAGAATCTTTTTCTCCATTATCAGAACAAGCACAAGATTTCTTGGTTACTATTGCGGAACCTATTTCAAGACCATCATTTATGCACGAGTATAGAATTACAACGCATTCTTTATATGCTGCTGTTTCTGTTGGACTAGAGACAGACGATATCATTTCGGTGTTGAGCAGATTATCAAAAGTTCCTGTCGCTCCTTCAGTGATAAATTTCATCAAACAAGCAACTGTCAGTTACGGTAAAGTCAAACTTGTTTTGAAGCATAATAGATATTTTGTTGAATCTCCACAAGCTGATATTCTACAGATGCTTTTGAAAGATGAAGTGATAGGTAAATTAAGAATTCAAAGCAGTGAAACAACAGTGACAACGAGTGATGGTTTGGTGTTAACAAAGGCTAGTACAAAAGGTGATTTAGTTATCCCAGGTACTGAACAAAATAAAAAGGATAAAGAAGCTGAAGCTGAAGCAAAGAAGAAGGCAAAACAAGAACAGAAGAAAAAGAAGAATGTTATATTTGATGATGAAGAAGATGATGGAGATGAAGAGGATGAAAAAGACGATGTTGAAGATATTTTTGCCAACGTTATCGGTGATGCAAACGATGACGACGATGACGATTTGGATACAGTCCACTCTTTTGAAATTGCTTCTAACTCTGTTGAAATTGTCAAGAAAAGATGTCAAGAGATTGATTACCCAATGTTGGAAGAATATGATTTTAGACATGATACCAGAAATCCAGATTTGGAGATTGATTTAAAACCATCTACACAAATTAGACCATATCAAGAAAAATCTTTGTCAAAGATGTTTGGTAATGGACGTGCTAGATCAGGTATTATTGTTTTACCCTGTGGTGCTGGTAAGACTTTAGTTGGTATTACTGCTGCATGTACGATTAGAAAATCAGTTATTGTCTTATGTACTTCCTCAGTGTCAGTCATGCAATGGAGACAGCAGTTCCTTCAATGGTGTACCATTCAACCTGAAAATGTCGCTGTTTTCACTTCTGAAAACAAGGAAATGTTCACAGGTGATGCGGGTTTGGTTGTTTCCACTTATTCAATGGTGGCGAACACTAGAAACAGATCCCACGATTCGCAAAAAGTTATGGATTTCTTGACTGGTAGGGAATGGGGTTTTATTATCTTGGATGAAGTCCATGTTGTTCCAGCAGCTATGTTCAGAAGAGTCGTTACTACAATTGCAGCACATGCTAAATTAGGGTTGACTGCCACTTTGGTCAGAGAAGATGAGAAGATTTCGGATTTGAATTTCCTTATCGGGCCTAAGTTATACGAAGCCAATTGGATGGAACTATCACAAAAGGGACATATTGCCAACGTTCAATGTGCCGAAGTTTGGTGTCCTATGACTTCTGAGTTTTACCAGGAGTACTTGAGAGAATCAGCTAGAAAGAGAATGTTGTTATATATCATGAACCCAACGAAATTCCAAGCATGTCAATTCTTAATCCATTACCATGAAAAAAGAGGTGATAAAATTATTGTGTTTTCAGATAACGTTTATGCCCTTCAAGAGTATGCTTTGAAACTAGGTAAGCCGTTTATCTATGGGTCAACACCACAACAGGAGCGTATGAATATTTTACAAAATTTCCAATACAATGACCAAGTCAACACGATCTTCCTATCCAAAGTGGGTGACACTTCGATTGATTTACCTGAAGCTACATGTCTTATCCAAATATCATCGCATTACGGTTCCAGAAGACAAGAAGCACAACGTCTTGGTCGTATTTTGAGAGCCAAGCGTAGAAATGATGAAGGGTTCAATGCCTTCTTTTACAGTTTGGTGAGTAAAGACACTCAAGAAATGTATTACTCTACGAAAAGACAGGCGTTCTTAGTTGATCAAGGTTATGCATTCAAAATCATCACACACTTACACGGTATGGAAAGTCTACCAGGTCTAGCGTACTCTTCAGCAAAGGAGCGTCGTGAGTTGTTGCAGGAGGTGTTATTGAAGAATGAAGATTTAGCTGGTGTTGAAGTTGGCGAAGATTCAGATAATTTGATTGGACACGGTATTTCAAAGAGGTTGAAGAGTGGTGGAGCTAACAGTAGAGCTAATAAAAATCAAGGTTCTTTGGCTGGGTTAGCTGGTGGTGAAGATATGGCTTATGTTGAATACTCTAAGAATAAAAATAAAGAGTTGGCTCATCATCCATTCTTCCAAAAGAACTACTACAAGAAAAAGAATAAGAAATAGGTTTAATGTGTTTTTATATGTCAGTTTGCAGTAATTTTTTTTTTCTTTCGTTTTCATTGGGACCATTTAATTTATAGGTTATTTAAAATTTACCTTCTATGTAAAAAAATAATACAAAACTGTTTTGATTATATAAGGATAAGAAGTAAAAAAAAAATCTAAACATACTGTAACTAAGCTATCGATATATAAAGGTAAAACCTATTCAAACTAAAAATACATAGTAATAATAAATAATTTTATGAAAAGAAACAGACACATGGTAAAGTTTATATAAACTTCCCATCCAATGATTCTGCCTTTTCAGTCTCGACCAAATTGTTCAGTTGAAAATTGAAACCGTTCAGTAAATCCCAAATATAATCTCTTGAATTGATTCCATAATGTAAACAATCACTGATCTTTTCAATCAGCATTGAACTTTCATTATCACGATCGTGTGATAATTGGCTGTGCAGCTCTTGTAATTCAAGATAGGTTGATTCAATCTTACGTTTATCATCTTTGAATTTGGATTCAATCTGTTGTTTATCACGTTCATACCTTTGAATTTGATTCTTTTTGAATGATTCATCAATTTGGAAAGATTCTTTACAATCATTTAGTTCATTCTCAATCGCTTGTATAGATTGTGTCAAGTCCTCTGACTTATCTTGTAATTCCGTCACTTGGGAATCTAAAGTATCTTGAGTATTTTGTGATTTGAATTGGATATCGGATTGATTATTTAAAGTGTTTGTTAGGTTAGCTTTGATTGCCGAAAGATTGTTTTTCAAGTGTTCAATCTCTGGTATCATTTCATTTGCTTTCAAGCCCAGCCTATCGTCTCTTATTAATGAATCATCAAATGATTTGATTTCACTTGTCGATACATCAGTAAAACTAGTATAGTTTAATAAAGTTGTATTGAATGTACCAATTAAAGCGTTTAGTGAAGTGAAGTGTTGGTTTAAAAGCGATTGTTGTTTTTCTGTTAAATCATATTTCTGATTGATATTCTCAATAATTTTATCAATTTTGCAACTCAACGTAGCTCTCTCCTTTTGCATTGATTCGATTTGATTTATAGTGAAACCTCTTGATGATAGATCATCAACAATTTTAGAAACTTCTTCGCTGGAATTTTTAGCCTGCTTTTTAGTGAATTCAATATCTTGTTTGATCTTATCAATGGTTACTGGCCATTTGGCCTTTCTCTTATATTGTCCTGCAATGAATTGTTTATACTTAAAAACATCAGTCTCTAAAACCCTGGCACGTTCATAAGCACCACGTAACTTTTTGTAGTGAGATTCCAACTCTTGATACTTGACTATAATTTCTTTATTTTCAATTTGTAAGTTTTGCAAATTGTTTTCAATTTCATCTGTATGCTTACTGTACTCTAGAGTGAATTCATTCAAATAGTGTTCCCAATTGTAATCGGAGTTTTTCAAAAACATTTGATAAGCCTTTAATGTATATTTTGTAAAAAGAACTTCTAAGACTTCATGGTCTTTGATAACGAGTGAGTCGTTGAATGAATCATCATCATGTTTATTTTGTAAAGAGGACGATGTGGATAAAAGTTGATTACCTTCTTGGAAACCGTACAATCCGATATTGTCTAAGTTACTAGATTCTTGTGCAATAGCCAATAGCCAATACAAGACACCTAGGAAAACATGCCAGTTTGAACCGCCAACAGCACTAATTTGAGATTTATTGACGGACTCTAAAAATGGATAGTCTAGTGCTTTCAACAAAGAATAAACTTCTTGTTCGATTGTTCTAGCAAATTTGTAACCAGGATCAATTCTTTTGAATAACCATTGAAAGATTAAAACAAAATCTTTCTGCGTTGGATTTTTCAGAGTCTTTGCAGTTAATTGATGTTTCATTTCAATATCAAATTTGTTTGTTGATAAGTAGTCAAATAGAGCTTCTTGCATTTTTAACTGATACTGACGATCCCTCAATGGTCTCGGATCCCTATACTGAGGTTGTTGTTGTTGTTGTTGAGAAACTTGAGAAGTAGTGACAGCTGCGTCCATAAATAATCTGCCAGTGGAAGATGGAGGTAATGCGCCAGTCATGGATTTTCTTCTGTTCAAAGTACCAGCGGTTCTTGAAATTGATTGCTGAACTAAATCTTGAACAGAAGTTGCTTGTTGCTGTTGGGTTGTTGTTGCTGCTATTGTTGGCGGTTGTTGAGGTAAACCAAACGAAGATTGTCTTCTCAAATTACTTGATTGATTTGCTAAGCGTGGTGCACCTAAAGAAACATTTTTAGGAAGCAAACTCAATCTTTGCCTTTTCTTTGAAGATGAAACTGAAATGTTGTTATTGATGTTGTTGTTGATGTTTCTGGTGTTCATATCTGTATCTAACTCTGAGAGAATGTCGTTGTTATAAACGTGAGGTTGGTGCTGACGGTGGTATGTCAACGACTGTCTCTTCCTTGGATTAGAAGATTCTAAATGATATTCAACCATAATAAATGAATGAATTATTGTTGAGTCGTTTTGATCAGGTTGTTGAAGAGAGATAAAGTACTAATGATTAAAAAAAAAAGAAGAGTTTATAAGTGTATGTTTGTGTTTGTGTTTTGTTGTTTTGTTTTTGTTTTGTTTTAAAAAAGACGCGGTAAACATGGCGGTGCTAATTGTGGCTGGTTCTCATACTGCATATCTTTGGTGGCTGTGTAACCATTGTGCGTGACTTTTGTGCCACGACACCTCACACCACACACCGCACACCCACCAAATATAGTAATCAATAGGTTTCGTTTCCTTTCCGCGCAGTTGACGTAAGCCTCTCTCTCCACATTTCTCAATTATATTCTATTTTTTCTTCTGTTTTGTCTTACCAGTGTACCATATTTTATATTTTGGGCACATGTCACTTTCCTTTCTTGTCTTATGATGTCTCCAAAAACTTTAAAATCAATTTACCAGAGAATATATATACCTTATTATCAAGAAATTAATAAACAAATTTAAAGCAAGAAAGAGATAGTATTCAAAAGAACGTCTATTTATATACTCAGGGTCATATAACAATAATGACCTCTCAACTATGTAGAAGAAGTTTGAAAAAACCTCCAACTAAATTACCACATTATGTGACAGTTAGGTTACAATCAACAAAGGACAATAATTCATCAAACCTTTCCTCTTCCACCGGTTCAAACTCTCAAGATGAAATAGATTCCGTTTTATTGGAGAAACTATTCAATAGATACAAGCCAAATTCAAAAGATTCGTATTTATCAGCAACGTCCTTCCGTACCCGTGCGGAATACAACAACTTGCAACAAAAGGAAAAATTCAGCAAACTAGACTCCTCTTTATTGAAACTAAGATCAACTCCTATAAACTTTAACTATTATCTACGGAACTTGAATCAATTAAAGAATGCAAATCAACTACCATACAAGTTCGGTTCGAATCAAATAATATCAAACAATGCCGAAATGGACAACTTTTTGAAAGAAATTTTATGGGAATTCAACGCTCCAATAAGGTACTCATTTGGCTATGGCTCTAAAGTGTTTAACCAAGGTTCCAAAGTCGACGTTACAAATTCACAAATCGACATGATCTTTGCAGTCTCGTACCCTGACCACTGGCATTCTTTAAATATTAACCAATTCCCAGGCCATTACTCCTCGTTACGTTATTTAGGTTCGAATGTCGTGTCTAAGATTGGTGATTTAGGTGCTGGTGTTTACTTCAACCCTTTTGTTGAAATGAAAAGTAACAAAGGTGAGCAATTCCAGTTGAAGTATGGTGTTACGTCAATGGATTCGTTGATTCATGATTTAATGAATTGGGAAACGATGTATTTATCAGGACGTCTGCATAAACCAGTGGCGATAATAAGAAACTCGCCAAATATTTCATTATTAAACCAATATAATCTAATCAATGCGATAAAGCTATCGTTACTATTGCTGAATAAGTCAGAGGTCAAAGAATTCGGACTGTATCATCAAATTGCATCTTTGTCGTACACAGGAGATCCAAGATTAGATGTTAAAGGTGAAGATCCAAATAAGGTGAACAACATTGTCAGTAATCAATTTGACAGATTTAGGGAGATGTATTTACCTTTATTAGTGAACTATTTCCCAACGTTGATCCACCAACAAACCCCACATGATGCAAAAGAACACGTTTTCAAAATTGATACCTCCTTTGAGTCCAAATCGTTGATCCTTGTTGATCTTCCAAAATCGTTCCGTAAGAGATTACTATCTAAATACGCAAATAAATACACATCCGAATACCAAAATGATATTATATCACAACACATTATTAACCCAACATCTGTTTCAACGCAAGCAGCAGCATTCTCAGGAAAAGATATGTCGTTTGCAGATTTACAAACTTTCTCAACAGAATTGACAGCAGCAGCAGCGGGATCAACGAAAAACTCCAAGTTGTTAGAGATTAATAGAAAAGACTGGGATTATCTATCAAACGCTGCCAAAATCCACTCAAACAATTTTATTGGCAAAATCTCCAATGATGGTCAGTTGGTTGACACTTTAAAAGCCTGTGTTACTGAAACCGTTAAAGGCCCTGCTATGGTGCAGAGTCTGAAGGGAGTTTTGAGTGCTGGGTTGGGTAGATCTTGGAAATATGCTTTGGAAAAGAGAAGAAAGTATGATGCTAGTGTTCATAAGGAATAAGAATAAATATAATATGTATGTATGTAGTGGCATTGCGCTGGAGATAGATGTTTGATTGGAATGTTATGATACGACTTTTAATGTTATACATATGATACATTTTATCTTTTTTTTTTGAAAACGATTCAAATAACGTAGTTTAAAACTATTGTTGGAATATTAATTAACGAAACATATGTGTTCCAAGATGACGGGGAAAATTATACAATTTATACAATTTATACAAAAAAGAGAAAAAGAAAACAAAGGAAGGGAGAACGCAAAATACAATAATAATAATAATAACAATAATAATAAAACAAAAGCTTTTCAAATTTTAATGACACAACTCTTCATTCCACTATAACTAACGCAAATCTTCTCGCCATCAACGTTCCAATTCAACGAACTTATATAATTACCTCCTTCAATAGCACCATCATTATTAATTTCTTCTTTGGTAGGTTGATAGCAGCCATACTCAGCAAACTTAACTCTCAACTTGTTATGATGTTTCCTGTCACCGTTTTGTAACTCAATCTTCCAAACAACAACGTTACCTTCAGAGTCACCAGTGACTAATCTATCGTTATTCGGACTTAGTGACGCGGCCAAAATAGGCAAGCCATCTTGAGTCAATTTCATATCCAACACTTTGTTTTTATAAATATCCCAGATACGTAATGAGCCATCCAATGAGCATGAAAGAACAGCCCATTGATGATCGCCATTCCCTGTTTTTTTGGCTTCTGGTAACTTACACCATGATAAATAAGTTATTGGTAAAGAATGTCCAATCAAAACTTGTAATGAATTCATTGAGTTACCTTTCCAAACTCTAATACTTTGATCATCAGATGATGAGCACAATAGTTTGTTTGATGTGTTGTAAGATATTGTGGAAATTGTATCCAGATGGCCCGATAGGATACCCAATGGAGTGGATGTATTTATAGTTGATAAGGATAATGCTGTGAGTGTCTTTGGAGGTGTTAGTTGATAAACTTGTAAAGTGTATTTATAACCGGGTATCACAAACTTGTGATCGTCTAACCAACAAGCATCTGTACCAAAGCACGAATCACTATTTTCATTGGAACTACCCAATAAACTAGATGCCGCATTGATTGTAGAAGAAGTTGAGTTATCAACCATCTGAATGGATTGACCGGTTGATGCATCCCAAATAATACATTTGTTACTGATATCCAAACTTAAAATAAAGCTTGAGTTTGGTGACCATTTGATAACTAAAACAGGAACGAAATGTAACGCCATCACAAATCGAATTGACCCGTTAGCATCCCATAATCTTAATTCACCAGTTTCCGATGAAGTCAACAGCGAGTGGCCCTTAGGGCACCACGATATGGTAACTGTATCCTTTTGATTAGCAGGATGTGTTAATAGTTTCAACTCTGTTTCCAATTTGTTGGTGGTTGGGTCTGTTATTAATGCACATATACCAGAATGTGAATCACGTTGACCCCACGACAACACATCTGGGTGCGATGGGTTCCAGTCATTTGTGAGTGATGGAGCAAATGAATAATACTCAGTAAGAACTTTAGTAAATGTGTCCTCTTCCTGTTGTTGTTCTTCTTCTTCTTCCAACTTTTTATCTTCTTTGTTCTCCAGTTGTTCTGTTTCTAGTTTTGGCTGTATAATTTGATCAACTTCTTGGTCCTTATTTTCTATAGTATTATCAACAGAAGATTGTATACCATTCCCTATTGGTTTAAGTTGTTCAGAGTCATTGACCGCTTCGTCCTTCATTTCAGTGTCTTCATCAGCAACGCTTTTCAATGGTAGAATCACTCTTTCACCAGTGACTCCAAGTTTATCACTTTCCACTATTGAACTAAATAAATTGAAGTTCAAATTGATAATATCCTCACTAACAATTGTCTTCTTCTTTCTCATTCCACCATCTACACTTTTTTCCTGTATCATATCATTTATTTTTGAGTAAAGTATACCTTTTTGAACCAATTCGACTAAACATCCAAGTGGTATTTTATCCTTGTATGTATCGTCATATTCATCGATCTTTGTTTCTTCTTGTAAGGCATAGGCAGATAGTTCATGGCCACCTTCTTGTAGGTATCGCCATATAAGGTAATTTAGTTCATTTGCAGATAGGGACATTGATATATATATATATATATGTATGAATTTGCTTGTTTTATATATATTTACATATATATAATTATATCTTGTTCCTTTTACTTTGTCTGGTGTCTCTTTCTGTACGTTTGTTGTATAGATACTTGTGATAACAATTTGAGTTTTGAATTGCAAGAATGAGGTGTGTATGTATGTATATATATATGGATATGTTTTTGTAAAGAGTAAATTAGTGAATACCAAACAAACGGTTTATGTGTTGTAGTATTTTTGGGATTGAATTGAAGAAGAATGGGTATCTTGTAAATGTAGAAGCTTGCCTAGTAAACTTTAAATTTCAAACAACGACCGAAAGAAATTCGACTTTTTTGTTTTTGGATTTTTTAATTTTTTAGTTATTTTGTTTTTTTGTTTTTGTTTTTGTTTTTCGGAGTGAGAAAGGCGGGTGTGCATAAAACAAATTGTGTTTTCTTGGAGGGATTGTTGGTCCTTCATTTTAGTCAGGTGGTCTTACCTTTGGCAAACACTTGTCGTAACTAAACTCAGCCATTGAATTACACAAAGTAGTTTCTATTCTGATTTTACCCAAATACTGTGTGTTTCTTTTATATTTGTCAATTCAGCAGATGTAAACAAAGTTTCAGAAGTTGGGTATAAGTAAACACATAATTTCAGCCTTTTTTATCCGTATCATTTCGATATGCTTTCTGACCTGCTTTTTTTGCTTGTAAGTCAACATTCATCATAGTTTTACTACTTATCTAAACAACCCACTAATAAGATTGCAATAAATTGGGTAGCATTAAACTACATAATTCATGGTATGTGATTGAACCTCAGTAACTGGTGGCAGTTGAAGTTATCTTTTTTATCAATTCTGGATTTGTTTGGGAACTGAACAGTTGATTAATTTTAAAATAACTTGCTTTTTGTTGATGATAGATATTCTACTGCTCTGCTAATCATTTTCTAGTTCTTATTGGTTGCTAAAACTTGTATCTGATTAATTGGTTTAACTATTCAATTGTATATCATCGTCTACACAATAAAACAGGAAATCACAAAACAGACTCTGTACAACACAATCCACTGTCGCACCCATCCTAAATAAAATTACCTAACCACTAAATAATTCATGACGATAAATAAAAGAGACAGGTGCGAATACACTCTCGGTCCATTTATTATCTGATGCCGTCATCGTCAATTCGGAAGGTGAATCTGGGGGGATACATATTCATCATTTTTTTTTTCGCTTTTTCTCTTTCAACCTGATTCATAATACTACCTAATCTATATATACTATACACTTGGCATTAGAAATTTTGCAAGGATTTGAAATTAATTCAATTATTTGAAGTTCTCCACCATTAAATAAAAAGATTACAAATCAATACTCGTCAAAAAAAAGCAGAATATTACCTCAGTCTTCTTCCGTCGCACGATGCCATTTGTAACTACATCAACGGACAACAACACGATCTCCACAAAATTATCAACTTTCAGAAAATTGAAATTTTTCAAGATCCCACAGCCAGAACAAACACCAGATGTCACATACACCCTTATTCAAAATGAAGATTATATAACACAACAGATGATATCGCCAACTCCGTCACCGTTACCATCAAGTACAGAGTTGAACAAGTTGTCACTAGGGGCACCACCGGTCAAGGTCAAGCACAAGAAGTTGGTTGATGGTTATAAGGAAGTTTCACTGATTAGGTATAAATTCAAACCTGAGGACTGGAAATTGAGAAAATCAAACTTTTTGTTCAATGGGACAATAGAATTAACCGAATTACAATCTTTGGACGTTTTAGACGATCCTGAAGTTGCATTAGAGGATGGTATGAGATGCAAATTAACAATTTATCAAGATTTATCTAAAAAGGGTGGCCTACGAAAGAAGAAGAAGAAGATCTTTAGCGCTGGGTTGACCGTTGATGAAGTTGATGAGGATAGAGTTGAATTTGGCCATGTTTGGTTCAAGAAGATCTATCAGGATGGATTACCCGTCAAATGTTTCAAGCAATCCGATCAATTCACGACAATACAACGAATCATTCCACAGCATTACGTTGTTATACTTTCTGTTGAAACTGAAAATGAAGTTAAACAAGTTGCATTAGGTATGGTTATGAATGATTTCTTTGATGACCTGAGATTGAACTCTAATTTACGTGACTTTGAAGAACGGTTTAATAAGTTGAAGTCATTTAAGGAATCATTCTCTGATAATGATAAGTTGATCTCCAATTTGAATGATAAATATGAATCGGACTATGATATTGCTAAAGAAGAGGAAGACGATGACGATGATGGATTGTTATCACCAACTGAATCTGAAGTTAAACCTTGCAATGCAAAGTTTGATATCGAGGATGAAGATGAATATGAAGAAGATTTTGGAGATTTTGTTAGTGGTGTTGAATGAATTAACTGACAAAATAATTGATACAATTACAATTGCAAATCCCGACTGCATTATGATAAATATAATACTCCATTTTATAGAATACATATATAATTATAGATAGCGCTACATTTGTACAAAAGGTTATAACTACAGATGGAATTATTTATGTGTAACACATTATTTTTATTTATTTACAAGCCACTTATTAAACGTACCCAGGTTATACATAAATTGATAAGACTCTTATTCATTTATATTTGAGAAAAAAGCCTTACAAATCTCTTTCCCATAAGCTTTGCAATTTAGCTTTAGTTTCTTTAGCTTTCAAAGTTTCTTTACTCCAGCCTTTCATTGCTCTCTTGACTCTCTTTGCTTCTAGTTTAACTGTTTTAGAATTGGATTTAGTTGCAATATTAATGAAATGGTCAGAAACTTTGAAAGTTTCTCTCATTTGCTTTCTAGTAACACCACTATCTCTAGCATTTTGTAATTCTGCAATTTGAGCTCTATCCAATGGGTAAGAAGTTGGTTGACGAGGTTTACTCACTATTGGCATGTAGGATATCGTTTCTTTTGTTATTTGTTCAGGGTAGTATAAAGTTGAGTTTTTTCTTGAATCACTGTCTGGTAAGAATGCCTTTGGGGTTAGTTCTGGGTTTGGAGAAGATGGTGCTGGATGGTAGAATAAACCGGATGGTAAGACTGGCTTCATATTAAAAGCTGATGATTTTGCATTGTATTTGTTTGGAGTTGTTGATAACTTTGGTGGTTGTTGTGATGATGATGATTGTAACCTTATTTGGTTCAACTGTCTAAAGAGTTGTTTTGATCTAGATTGAAACATTTTCATTTCTATTTATATTTAATTGAAATTATATAGTAACCAAATATATCCAAACTAGTGTGAACTCTTTATTGTACCTTAATTAAAGGGATTTTGAAAAGACCCAAATTACACCAACCACGGTCCGATCTACCTCCCTCCAACATCTAACAAAGAGAACCATGAAAAATTATATGAAGAGATTGGAAAATTGGAGTTGAAATCAAATAAAATGAACATAAATAAAAAATGACAGATAAAGTCAAACTAAAAGACGGGTAACAAAATATTAAAAGTCGATCGACTTTTAATATTTTTCAAATATATGCGTCGATATATAATCTCTTTCGCTCTCTTCAACACGAAGCGATTGATTGGCCAAAAAGTATTTTGAAATCTCGCGATTTGATTGGATGTAATAATATTGTGGCACAGACACGACTTTTATTGGTTTTTTCAGCCAGTCCTTTCAAGGGGAGTCTAACCAAAGCAGTTAGGGGGGGTGAGTGGTGCTTTCTATTATTGATACTCAAGCTAAGCTACCAGATATGTATGGAGACTTGTTTATCACATACATCACTTTCTTTCTGTCTTGCTCGATCATTCATATCATCCCATTCTAAATTAGATCTTTTCTTTTCAATTATAAAAACCCCACAAAGATCAATATAACCTTCATTGCAAAGTTTCATTTCACTGATCATCTCCAGAATCTCATCCCGTCTCATCCCAAATTGAATTACTCTCTATAAATTACAATTTGAGCAAATTATATGTTATCACCACCACAAATCTTGATTCCAAATACAATCATATATTAACTCATTTTAAAAACATGTATCTCAGAGCAACACAAAGAACAAAGATTTCAAAATCTATTTTTTCAACAACTTTCTTAGTTGCTTTTTCATTAGTTGCAGCAAATTCATTGGTTGTCTGTCCTGTTGATAAAGTTTCAAATAACGATTCAGATATCTCAACTGAATTGAAAAGAGAAATCTTAAAACAAAAAGTTTTGGAACATAAGAATTAAATTGGTTAACAAAAACAAGCTTAAATTTTATCTTTAAAGTCATCCAGGCAACCATTCATTCACTATATTCATTTGAGACTATCTATTTTCATACAAGTCGCCCATTTTACACTTTATGTTTATTTCATCATTTATTACGATTCAACTATGCATATAAAGAAGCCAACTCCATCATAACTGATACATGTTTTTCTTTTCAGATGTTTTTTTCATTTGTTTTTTTCAAACAACGAAAACACACAAAAAATGAACAAGTGTGGACTTGTTCATTGTTCTATATACAATACACATTACTGCTTACTTTCCAGTTCAGTTAATTTATTATTTGACAACGGTTATGATACAATAACACACATATGCGTATTTCCCAATGTATTCGGATAAACATTTTTATTGGGGTTACTAGATTCAAGCCAATCAAACGCTGTTAAATTGAAAACAAACCCCGTACGGATATTTATGTTATTTACATAATGGTTTTGTCTTTTTTTTGATTAATAAATAAGTGTGTAGTTCCATTTTCTCGTTTTTAAGATATCCGTTTTTATATATTCCCTTGTACTATATGTGATTCAATACTGTTTTCTTCCCTACAATTATCATCCTCATCGTCACTACTATCAGAACCCGTACCATGTAAACAAATTTCATAAGTGAACCATGATCGCACACTGACAGATTTTTTTCAACTTTTGAAAAAAGTGTCTTGTTTTCTAATTTGATTCTGTATGTTCTGTTTGATTAGCTGGTTTCGGCATGCTAGTTTATTAATTGTTTTATATTCCTCTTTTCTTTTACTCCCCAACAACATATCCTGGATACAGCAATACCACCGTTTCAATCATATAAGCCTTTTTTTCTTGTTTTTTTCTGAATTTCTAGCTTTTCTAACTTTATCTTTCATTAAAATCATAATATTAAACATTTTCACTCTATCTTAGAAGGCAATATATAAATATATTAGCAAACTAAAGTTTCGTATTATACCAACAAAATACTATAATGAGTGATCAATCAACTACTGGGTTGCCTGAACAACCACTTCAAACAGAAATTGAAGAGCAACAAATCTCTTTGACCGACAGTGTTGAAGAAAATAGTTCTCAAGAACACTCGGAGAAAAACGGAGAAGATATCGAAGAAGATGCTGAAGAAGAAGAAGAAGAGGAAGAAGGAGAAGAAGGAGAAGGAGAAGAAGACGGAGAAGAAGGCGGAGAAGAAGAAAAAGAAAAAGAAAAAGAACCCGAAGGAGACGGTGAACGATCACTTCAAGAATCCGAAGGAGAGGATGATGACTACGATATTGAAACTGCATCTATACCAACTACAAAGAAATCAAGTGCAATTACAAGTACAACCACCGAAGAATATGTTCCACAATCCCAAGCTGAATCTGATCAAGACAATAGCAATTCTAACGAAGACGATGACGATTATGACCCGGAAGCTATTTCTGATGCTCAAGAATTCAAAACTCAATTCTATGAAGAAGAGAATGAACCTGGGAATGATTTTTTGAACGATGAAGTTGATGTTCCTTTATTCAACCAACTCTTGAAATTTTTCCTTTCATCATCGCTATTCCAAGATAAAGATTTTGCAAGAATGACACCATACAAGAAGCAACAAACTTTACTAGCAGAATACAATAAAGCCAACAATACAAACGTGAGAGTGCACTTAAACTTCTGGGCCACAACCAGTTATAACAAGCCTCATATTGGCCCGAATGAAACTTATCAAGTTTTAGTTCCAATAAACCCATTCTGTTTAAGACCGGACCTTGCAAGAGACATGAACGAACAAGATCGTGCAGAATACAATGAATATTTGAAAGACGAAGATGAATCTCTAGGTTCTGGTAAATGGGACAATTTCCCAATTGGTTCAAGATTATTCATTGGTAACTTGGCAGTTAATACTTTAACAAAAGAGGATGTTTACAGAATCTTTAAAAGATATGGTAATGTTAAGCAAGTTAATTTGAAACAAGGTTTCGGATTTGTTCAATTTGCCACTGCTGAACAATGTTCAAGAGCTATTATGGGTGAACAAAATGTTCCTTTGCACAACAAGTTTATGCATTTAGAAGTTTCCAAACAACAAGTTAACAGAGCAGTTGGTGTTTCCTCAAACAACAATGGTGTTAAATCCTCTAGAGATGGTAAAAGAGGTAGATCAAGATCACCTGAATCTAGATCTCAACCATCTATAAGATCAAGATCTCCAATAAAAGCTAAAACAGAAGTTAAAGTGATAACAACATTGGATTCTTCACCAGCTTTCATCGCGACTTTAATGAAAAGATTGAATCAGGATGGTATTATTGTTGAAATAGAACAATCAAACACTTCAGTGTCTGACGTTCCTCAAGAATCAGTTACATCTGCAGCGTACAATGGCTGTATTGCAGTTTTAGTCACTTCTGGCGAAGCTGTCAATATGATGTCGTATGAACATACCGAAGATGGTGGTATCAAGTTCGATGAATACACCGAAGTTTCAATCAATTCTGCCATTGAAATCATTTTGGCATCAAAGGCCAAGAAGTTTGCATCAGAACCTAGAGAATTCCCTGGTATTTCCACCAATCATCGAAACAACAATAATGGTAGATCCGATAGAGGTAGGAACGTTAGATCCGATAGAAACAACGGTATACAACATGCTCCTAGAAATGGTAACCAATCATTATACGGAACAGGCTCAATTAACAACAACAACCAAAGGGGAAGAAATAAAGTTGGCCGTGGAAGAGGTGGACAAAGACCTTTTGTTCCAACTGGTGCCAATGCCAAACAAATGAATCACCAACATCAACAGCAACAGCAACAACAGCAACGTTCTTACGGTGGTTACTCTCCTGAACAATCTCGTTATGAACATTTCCCACAACACCAACCTCTACACCAACCTCCACATCAACAGCGTAACAACCAGCCCCAAACCCAACTGTTACAAGCTGTACAAAACATGGACCCCAGTGCGTTACAATCTATTCTGTCTTTGGCCCAGCAATTCCAAGGCGTTAATAACAGTAACCAACACCAGCAGCAAGCACCTCCCCGTCATCAACAGTACCAAAACCACAACCCATATCAAAGCCCAAACCAAGGAATGGGGATGGCTGCTGGATTATTAAATCAATTGCAATCTTCAGCACCAGGTTCTCAACCGCCGCCAATGCCAAATTTTCCACAGTCTGGATTTGGTGGATATCCAGGTGGCGGTAGAAATGTTATACAACAGCAACAACAAAGTCATCAGAGTAATACTGGCGAGGAAGGAACTGATTTAATCGACACTTTAGCAAGATTAAAGAATAACATGAACTAAAAATAATAAATAAAAAAGAAAAAACAATTGTTTAATACAGTGTCGTTCTCACATATATAACCTTGGAAAATCCTTCATTTACTTGATCATTATGTGCAGTATTGTACCCTAGACTCTACTTAACAACAACCTACATTTGGTTCCTTGTTTCTGCTTTTATTTTTTTTTGATTTGTTTATGTCACCACCTTGTTTAAAAATCCCTATATTATCCAATCCTTGATTTGTTATTCTTAAAAGAGACACACAACGACACCTTGACTTTTAGAAACCAGTTTGAAACTATCTATCAATCTATTAGTAAGTCATTTCAATGTTTCTGTGCACAAATTTTATTACATATAGTGACTATTATAGTAAAGCTTGCACGCTATGGTTTCTCCACCCACCCTTCTTTCTCAAGTCTTACCCACATACCTACGTACCCTACTCTTTAATTAATGTTTATATCTACTATTATTATTACTCTTATAATTACCTGGCATACCCATATTTCAAATCTTCCCCAATCAAATATGTATTGAGATCAGTATCAAGTTAAGTACTTTATATTTTCTCCCTTATCTGGTGAAAGATTTATCTATCTGTAGAGTATACCCGAAAAAACTACACAGCCTTATTTTCATTTTCACTTTTTACAGCCACCTGATTAAAATCCCATCATATCATCTTTCGGAGTACATCGCACCTTTTGTGGGGGACGTTGGTTAGCGTTTGATTCTTATACATTACCAAAAGATTACTTACCACTGGTTTATAAAATAGTAGAATATATACTTTACATAGATCAAATCATTAAAGGATACATGTCCTTTGAAACTTAAAACCATATATAAGTTATACACACACACGTTACTAAAAACTTGTAAACAAGTGGAAACAGATCTCAGATCTCAGGATCCAGATTCTCTTGCGCACGCCCTCCGATCTGAACAATTGACATATTGACTGACTTGCAAATATCGAAGTTGAGAATCAATCAGTCGATTTACAATCCACCCATTCCAATCACTTTCCAACCTCACCATTTCTCCATTCCCTCCCTTCCTCCCCAAGATCCCCCTATTTCTATAAAAAGCACACAAACTTATCTTTTATTTATATATTCACCCTTCTTTCTTTTAGCCTTTTTCCAATACATTTTTGATCCCTTCAGAAAATATAAAGACAAAGGACAAAGATTATTTAACCGATATTTTTTAATTCTTACGTTTATCTTTTTGAAAATCTCCGTTGAAAATTAATACAAAATAAAAAATGGTTCATCACGCTGAAGTTTCTGATGTATGTATATACCAATTCACAAAAAAATAATCAGTTTTGATATTTAGGACTATTTACTAACAGGATACAAAAACTCTAATAATTATAGCGTAACATTACCGTTCCTGCTGATTTAGAAGCTCGTTACGAAGAAATCAAATCATTATTCACCGTTGATGCCTCAAAATTAAAAGAAATCACTGCTCATTTCATTGATGAATTAAACAAAGGTTTAGCTAAGGAATCAAACATTCCAATGATTCCTGGTTGGGTTATGGATTACCCAACTGGTCAAGAAACTGGTGATTACTTAGCAATTGATCTTGGTGGAACAAACTTGAGAGTTGTTTTAGTTACTTTGAAAGGAAACTCTGATTTCTCCTTCTCCCATTCTAAATATTCTTTACCAGAAACCATGAGAACTGCTAAATCTGAAGAACTTTGGAATTTCATTGCCGAATCATTGAAGAAATTCGTCGATGAAAAATTCCCAGAAGGTTCAACGACCAAATTACCATTAGGTTTCACATTCTCATACCCTGCATCTCAAGATGCCATTAATAAAGGTGTTTTACAAAGATGGACTAAAGGTTTCGATATCGATGGTGTTGAAGGCCATGATGTTGTTCCAATGTTACAAGCTGCCATTGATTCCCAGAACGTTCCAATTGAAGTTGTTGCTTTGATTAACGATACTACAGGTACTTTAGTTGCATCAATGTACAGTGACCCAGATACCAAGGCTGGTTTAATTTTTGGTACTGGTGTTAACGGTGCCTATTACGATAGAGTGGAAAATGTTACTAAGATCAATGGATTATTACCAGAAGATATTAAGCCAAGCTCACCAATGGCCATCAACTGTGAGTACGGTGCTTTCGATAACGAACATTTAGTTTTACCAAGAACCAAGTACGATACTCAAATCGATGCTGAATCACCAAGACCAGGTCAACAATCATATGAAAAGATGATTGCTGGTTATTACTTAGGTGAAGTTTTAAGATTAATCTTGTTAGATTTCTATGCATCTGGCTGTATTTTCCAAAACCAAGACATTTCCAAGCTGAAGAAATCTTTTGTTATGGACACTTCTTACCCATCTAGAATTGAAGAAGATTCATATGGCAACTTGGATATTGTTTACGAACTGTTCAAGAATGATTTACAAATTGAAACAACCGAACCAGAAAGAGAAATCATCCACAGATTATGCATTTTGATTGGTACTAGAGCTGCTAGATTGTCAACCTGTGGTGTTGCTGCCATTTGTAAAAAGATGGGTTATGAAAAGGGTAACTGTGCCTCTGACGGTTCTGTTTTCAACAGATATCCAGGTTTTAAGGAAAGAGCAGCAGAAGCATTAAAGGACATTTTTGGTTGGGATTGTCCTGCTGATCAATACCCAATTAAGTTAACCGCTGCTGAAGATGGTTCTGGTGTCGGTGCTGCTGTTATTGCTTGTTTGACTGAAAAGAGACTGAAGGCAGGCTTATCTGTTGGTATCATTGGTTCAAGTAAATTATAGATAAAGTAATGACCCCCCCCCCTTTTGTTAACTAATCAATAATAATTTATAGATTTTTCTTTTTTGCTTAATTATTGATATTAACTAACCTGTGTTTTTATTTTTTTGTTAGTTTAATATATATATATATGTCGTTTCTTATTTACAGCTCTGTTAATATCACAACATATGGTGCATGTATTTTTTATTGCTAAGACAAACAATCTTCCCCCTTTACACTTTTTTTTCTAGAAGATGTACATGATTCAAGCAGAGGAGTATGATTATGAATAGATAATCCACCCTGGCCCATTCCCTATTCATGTGAAGTGTATATTTTATCGGCAACGACTTTATGGCTTTGTGGCTCAGTTTTTATTCTTGAAAACTTTCAAGAAACAACACCTGTACACCATCAGCACTATTTTTATCGCCACAAAAAAAACAAAAACACCCCTCCACCTCCGCTTCTAAAAATAAACATAATCCAGCCACAAGCCACAATATGTGGCGCATTGTTGTTGTCCTTTCAAGTTTTTCTCGAGATCAAACAAAAAGAAATAGAACAAAAGTTCGAAATGGCTGCCCTTTGTTTGGTTCCAGACTTATCCACATCATACACTTTACTTCTCCTTTGGTCACTGTTTCCAGTTCTATAAATTTCCTCTGTAAACGTTTATACATATACATTTGATCACCATAGGTTTTTTCTCTTTGAATACTTTTCATAAGACTATATCAAGACATTCGTTTGAACTTTTAACTCATCCTATACAATATACATATACCCATTCGTTAAATTCAAATTCAAAACAAACTATCAACAATGAGATTCTCCCTTTCTACCTTAACCGCCTTAGCCTTAGCCATCGTCAAATCCAATGCTGAAGCTTCAGTATGTACATCCTTTCCATTTTCATAATGTCACTTGTTTTATACAATCAAATTGATAAACTTAATACTAACATCGTTGTTTACCTTTTTTTCTGTGTAAATTTTTTTTCCTATAGTTAGGTTTCAATTTAGGTGTTGAAATGCCAAATGGTGACTGTAAGACCGTTTCTGATTATGAAGATGATTTAGATGCTATTTCTTCTTACACTTCCACTGTTAAGACTTATGCTGTTTCTGCTTGTAACACTCTAGAAATTTTAGGCCCTGTTGCTGAAAACAGAGGCTTCACCATCACCTTAGGTTTATGGCCAACTGATTCATCTGTTTACGAAGCTGAAAAGGCTGCTTTAACCTCTCACTTAGGTTCTATTTCCAAATCAACTATTAAGGCCATTACCGTTGGTTCTGAAGCTTTATACAGAGCTGATTTAACTGCCACTGAATTAGCCAACTACATCTCTGAAGTCAAGGAATTGGTCTCTGATTTAACCGATAAAAACGGTGATTCTTACTCAGATGTTGCCGTTGGTACCGTTGATTCATGGAACGTTTTGGTTGATGGTGCTAACTCCGAAGTTGTCAGGGCTGCTGATGTTGTCTATGCAAACGCTTTCTCCTACTGGCAAGGACAAACCATGGCTAACTCATCATTCTCATTCTTTGATGACATCATGCAAGCTTTACAAACCATTCAAACTACAAAGGGTTCCACCGATATTGAATTCTGGGTTGGTGAAACTGGTTGGCCAACCGAAGGTTCAAACTTCGGTAGTTCTGTTCCAAGTGTTGACAATGCTCAAGAATTCTGGAAGACCGCTGTCTGTGCTATGAGAGGTTGGGGTGTTAACACTTACGTTTTCGAAGCCTTCGATGAATCTTGGAAACCATCCACTTCTGGTTCTTCAGTTGAACCTCACTGGGGTGTCTGGGATGATTCTAGATCCTTAAAGTATGAATTGAGTTGTGATTACAATTAATTTTTATACCGTTTAAATTTTTAAGAGTTTGGTTATTTGGTTTTTTTTCTTCAATTTTTATTTAAATTTAGAGTGGGTTTTTCTCTATTCCGTCCATTTTACATTAACTTCAAGTCTTGTGTTATTTGACTTTTTTTTGATGTCGTCTAAGAGATTTATCTTTTTATATTTTTGATTTTCAGTTTCATTCGTTCATATATATCCTTCTCATCACATACAAAATAAAAAATACCTGCATTGGTTAGGTTTTCAATTGTTACAGAATCCTAAACATATACAGTTCGACCAGTAGTTTTAAGTAAGCAAATACGCAAAGAAGTACGTAAGTAAGATTCGTCCGTTATATGAGAGATGAAAATGACAAAAAAAAATATAGTGGCGAACCATACGAGTGTACAAAATCAAAAAAGATAAGGTAATTCAATTTACCTAAAAGTTTGCTCAAGTTTCATAAAATAGGAATAGAGTTGGCTCATTATAAACGATAACAACAATGACAATAGAAGGGAAAAATAAGATACTCAGTTAGTCAGCCATACCTGTTTGTTTTCAAAACCCCATGAATACTTAATAAAGGGAAAAGGAAAGCACATCAAAACAGATAGCACTAATTAACTGCAGGAGAAGGAGCAAAACCTGAAAAAAGAAATTTGACTAAAATTTGAGAAACAAGAAGAAGAGACAAGGAAAAAAAAATACCTTCATAGATTGTTAAAAGAGATTCAATTAGTAGATCTTTTTCTTTTCATCAATGGACAATTCACCGGCACCAGTATCAACAATCAACAGTAAACCACCAACAATACTTAAAGTTTGGAAGAATTCATATCTCAAGTAATCTCTTCTAGTGTCTTTGTAACCATAAGTCCAGAAATGGTTGGAAACAATGTTAAACACGGTTAGCAATAGAGTTAAAAATGAGGCTGCAAATTTAGTCTTGTAACCGACAACGATCGATAAACATGAGATCAAACCGATCAAGACAACCAATAAACTAACAAATGACCATTTGGTAGTTAATGTAAAGGCCAAGAATAAAACGATAAGCATGATACGACCTGCGAATAAAAAGTACTTCTTGTTATCCTTTGATTCCATTAATGGTAACCCTGGCATTAACAATGATCTCTTATCGGTAACTAAAGAGTCCGACAAAGCTAGTAGTAACCCACCAATAACGGAAACGTTTCTTAAGAAAAAAACAGGTTCAAAAAACAATCCGTAGACTAAACCTTGTACTAGAACAATTGACGTTAGCATACAAGTTGCAATCTCTGGTTTTTTTCTTAGAATAACAAGGACTGATCCAGCCAACATTGTGGTGATGTTGGCAACAAGGAAACATTTAACAAACCATTCGTACAGTCTTCTGTAAGTTGCCAAGTAGTAAACTTGTTCTTTCCATTGTGTTGTAATTCTTAGTGAGTCTTCGAGAAAAGTGGCAACGATCAGGAAACGTCCAATGAATGGAACATAAGGTTTGGCGAATGCTAGGTATTGATCAATTGAATCTTCGATTTTTTTGGTGAAATCTTCAAATGCTTTAACGTGTTTGTTTTCAGATGGAATCAATTTGGCCACAGATTCTAAGAACCCAGTAGTTTTTTCTGCAAATGATGAAATTGAGTTTGATCTGGCGTTGCTGCTGTTGTTGTTGCTACTTGAGAATTGGTGTTGATGTTGGTGCTGTTGGTGTGGCTGTTGGTGTTGTTGTGGTTGTTGGCCAAACCCATTGTTTGGAGGGAATTGCGTACCTCTGAAAGACATAATTAATTGATTAGTTGGGTGATGATAGATCAAGAAAGTGTCCACAAAGATCAAAGAAATTTAACAGGGTGTTACAAATATCAATTCCCAAAATCCCAAAGTCTCCGATTTTTTTTTTTTTCATTTTTCCACGCGGTCAATTTTCAAACTAAATACGTCAATTTTCAAACTAAATACAGTAAAAACAACTAAATAAACTAAATACACTAACCAACTAATCAACCATATAGGCACTCTCCAAGTCAAACGACTCAACAAGCTTCTTCTGACTCACCACCTGTTGCGTCAAATTCTTGTAGAACATCAAACTAACCTCACTTCCCTTCATATCCTTCATAACCTTGCTTCTTCTAGTACTCTGCGTATCTAACAACCCAGCCAAACAATTGGATATATCTTTAGATGGATAACTTAAAACTTTACGAACTTCTTTAGAAATTCTCAAACAATTCACGTTTTGATAATCTTCTCTATCAATATTACGTCTAATCTTTTTAACAATGTTTCTTTGGTAAGCGTGTGGTGCATCTTGATACAAGTAATAAGCTGGTAATCCAATAGCAGCACCAATTAAAGCAATAGGAATGATTTTTTTGGAAACAACTCCAGGAACGTAGTTATAACACGATGCCAAGCCAGTTGTCCATGATAACAGTTGAGGTCCATAGAGAACTGCTAACGATGTAACACCAGTTTTCCATATTTGATTTGAAGTTAAAGCAACTAATAAACTAGCATGTTGGCTGGATGGTAAAGAATTAACACCACACATCTTACAGAATGCCTCAAAATCAGGGTCAATGAAATCGGTTATCGAAACCTCACTTTGAATATGTCTTTGCAAGTTATCTTTACGCTTGGAATACATTTGTTCAGGCAGGAATCTAGAACATGGTAAAACGCCTTCTCCTAATGTATCAAGACACAATTTTTTGATCTCCTCAATAGCAGAACCTGTCTCTTCACGGGCGACATCTTCTGCAATATCAACACTTTCCAAGATTCTATCGATGATTCTCTCTTGAACTTGTGTGGCAAAGAGATTGATCGTAGAATAACCTTCAAACTCAACACCTAATGGTAATTCACCAACGCTATCAATGGTAATATTGATCTGATCTCTAGCAAAATCATAAACTTTTGAAGATGTATTTTCCAAAATTCTCATCACTTGTTCGTTCAATTTAACCGAATTCTTCATTGTTTCTTCATATTTTGGTGTCAACTCATTCAACTCTTTCTTCATCTCATCCCTACTCTTGAGGTACATATTCTCATTTGCTTTAGATAACTCCAGCAAATCATTGTATAGTTTCAACAAGTAGTTCTTAGCAGGCAACAATTTAGAGATTGATCTCTTACCCAATACAAAACTTCTTAATGAGGCTTCCAAATGATCGAAGTCAGGAGTACCAAATTCAAATTCGCCATTATCATCTGGACCTTCACCACCACCATCATCATCATCATCACCACCATCCCCTGGAAGTTTATCCAATATTTCTTGAGAAGAAACAAAATGGACAAATTCAGTTGAATCTTTGTGTGTTTCAGGTGATAAACTTTGAACTTGGTCCATAATTTTTTGTTTACACTTATCCTTGTTCTTAATGTTATCAAATTTGTTAACCACGATAAACATTAGATTTTTATCACTGGTTGAGTTAGAAATAAATTCTCTACCAGATAAAGTGAAGTGATTTTCAGCATTAACAACAAACACAACCAAATCAATCTCTTCTTGTCTTGAGAAAACTTGGGTGGTTTGGTAAGAATCTAGGTTCAAACCAGGTGCATCTATCAACTTGATATCAATAACACCATTTTTCAATAAACTATGGGATCTTGGTCTGTTATCGGTAACGTAGACGATTAACAGTGAATACAATTCGGATAAATACACCAACTCTTCTAAATCTTTCAATTTAAAAATTTTATGAGTTCTCTCATCGTTTTTATCATAAGTGGCACCAATTGGAACTGCATGAACTTCTTCAATACCTTGGTTGTTATCTCTTGCATCGATAATCTCACAGAAAACATTGGTACATGGTTGCTGGTCTTCAGGCATGACTCTTTTTCTTAAAAGAGCGTTACAGAATGCTGATTTACCAGAATTCAAATCACCAGTGACCAAAACTTTAGAGGAGGTATCATCAATTCTTTCTTTAAGTGATCTCAAATGTCTTGTTATGTGAGAGAATTTCTCGTTCAATAGTTGAGACATTGCAGTTTTGTCCAATGAAGAAGTCATGTTTCCTGAGACTGGACCAATTTTCAAATCAATTTTTAGTAGTTCAAATTTGTATGGTTCTTCTTCATCTTTATTATCGACTAATGTTTCCTCTTTGACAGGTTGCTTCAATAATTTCCTTGCTGATGTGACGGTATTCTGTCTTATTAATGCCAATCTAGAACTCTTGGAAATCAACTTGGAATCAATAGATTCATCTTGAACATTTGTGGGGAAGTAAACTGGTCTTTCATTGTTTTCTAAACGCAAATCTTGTAAAATGGAAGTGGCGGTATTGATTGATCTATCCAAGGCAACTCTGTTTTCGTTGTATTGAATTTGTGATAAGTGGGTCTGGGCTAGATCAGATGAATGCCCTCTTCTGTGTTGATGTTGAAACGAACTTGTTGAACTCTGGGTAACAATATTTGTTTCACCATCTACTAATGTTAAACCATCAAGAGCACCTGCTCGACGGTTATAGGTGACTTGTCCAGGAACTTGTAGATGGTTGGACGATCCAAGAACAGTGGTGGCGTCGTCGTCATCTTGCTCATGGTCTCCGTTTTGCTCCTTTGATTTATTGTTAATTGGATCGTGACTCATCGTAGTAACAATAAGTTTGTGTTACAAGTAGAATGTGAAAGTTTAGACATATCCAAGGGCGGTTTAAACAAGAGAATAGCAACATCGAACCAAAGGTCATTCTTAAACAAAACTAAGTACCACTTACGATCCAAACAGAATCGTTAGCCGCATCCGAACTTTTTTTTTTGCGATTTTGGTTTTTTTTATGAGCATCTTTCAAAATGAAAGTGTACTTTTGCTTTATCGGAAGAAGAAGGATGTGGATCGATTCCACATAAATAACATTATATCATATATAAATATATACAATCAATTCAACCATGTCATTTAGAAAAAGAGGAGAAATTGTCGGACCTGGGGGAACAACCCAACCTTCCATTCCAAAGGCCGTGTCAGGAAGACCCTTAGCACCACCAATCTCTGCCAACCCATTGCTGAACGCTAGAGGAGGCCCACTACCATCGACAATAACACCAGGAATGTCTTCTTTTAGACCCGCTGTCCCAGGAAGAGGAACGGTTGTTCCTAGACCGGGTGTTATCATTAGCAATAGAAAAATTCCAAATGTTCAAAGACCTGGCCTTCCTCAGGAAGAGTTAGATGCCAATGAGGATGATCAGCAATTCTTGGGTACCCATCCTGGTGTGAAACCTTCTATTTTAACCTCTCAACCATGTATTTCAACAGGTTCAAGTGATATAGATAGAATATTGTCTCATCAGGGTTTACCTATTGGGTCATCTTTACTAATTGAAGAAAATGGAACTACTGATTTTGCATCCACTCTACTCAAGGTTTACATGTCACAAGGTATTGTCCAAAATAGAATCAATCCGGCACAACAAAACACACATGAAATACTGGTTGGATTGGACCAAATGTGGACAAAGACTTTACCTGGTGTTTACAAAGGTAGTTCTAAAGATAGAAAGAAGTTGACTGTCAAAGAAAATGAATCCAAAATGAGTGTTTCAAACTTGAATGACCAACAGCAGCAACAACAGTTACAATTACAAAAACAAAAACAGTTGGAAAAGGAACAAGAAGAATTAAGAAGATTGAAACCAACCAACGATTTGAAAATTGCTTGGAGATACGGGTTGAATCAGCAAAAGAACGGTAAGCTAGACAATGAACTAACAGAATCCCAATATCCAAACTACAACAACCAATTTGACATTACCACTACGTTGATTCCATCCGCATCTCCAAAAGAACTGACTTGTATCCCACTTCCAACATTACCAACATCCAAGTATGATCCAGTCTTGAAACAAATTGAAGAAACGATATCACGTCAGCCACCAACGGTATTAATCAGAATAGCAATCCCATTATTTTTAAACCCAATGGTTTACACAACACCTTCCTTATTGACAAACTGTCAAATCGTTAAATTTCTGCACGGACTTCGTAGAATATTGAAATTGAATCAATCTAGGGTTTCTCTGTTACTTTCTATAAACTTGGACTTATACCCTCGTTCTAACCCATTAGTCACTATTATTGAATCATTAGTCGATGGTATTATTGAGTTACGTCCATTTAACCCACACCTATACCAATTGATGGAGAAAGTTTATAAGAATCAACCAGCAAGAATTAAGCACGGTCATTTGAATGTTTTGAAAGTGCCTGTTTTAAGTGACGTTGGCATGATGTGCGTTCAAGATATGGAATACAGCTTCAAGAACGGTAAGAAGAGATTTGAGGTTGAAGAATGGAGTATCCCTGTTGAAGAAGAAGATACTGGTGCTAGTACTGGAAGTGTTACTGGCGGTGGAAGTGAGGCTCATGGTCATGATGCCCATCGACACGATCATGAACATAATAACAATCCAATGAGTGTTGAGAAACAGACTACAAAAGATATTGAATTCTAAGTCATTAAAAATTTATATAATGGGACTATGTTTTTCTTTTCATTGTTTTGTAAATTAATGTAGAATACAATTTAATTTTCTTTTCGACATTATGATGGGGAATGTCCAACAGAATGTACACTTATATGCATGTATGTGTATGCGTATATCTATAAATACATATATGAGTGAGACTATCTGTATAATTCATCGTCATCATCAGTGATACGATACATGTTTTCATAATCAGCTTCTTCTTCATCACCATGGAAAGTATCAAATAATCTTTCTCGTTCAGAGTCGGCTTGATTCAAATAATCGTTATCAGACTTACCTTTTTTTCCACCAGCGGCGGTAGCGGCAGCTTGTGCTTCTTTTTTGGCCTTTCCAGCTTCAAGACTGTTTCTTGATAGAGTGCTTGATGGGAAAATAGGAATTGAACTTTGGGACTCATTACGGCTCAAATTCGATTGTCTGGATTGCAATTCAGAATTATCGAAATCTTCGTCTGGTTGAATGATATCAAACTCGTATTCGTCTCTTCTTCTTGAACGGCCTGGCTTCCTTCTATTCTTCAACATCCAGATACAGATAATGAATCCAATGACAACAAAGAAAAAGAAGTACTCTTCATAATGTGACACGTTGTCAACATCTTTGTATGAGCCATCTTCGCCAGCACCAACAGTGTCTTCATGGTCGCCACTGTTGTTGCTTTCAGAACCCTTATTGGTTGGGTCATTTGTGGTTTCTGGAGATGTGCTAGAAGTGGTTGCTGATAGTGAGCTGGTGCTTTTGTCGGTTTCCGGAGAGGTGGTCAAGGTTGTGGATGAGGTTTTATCCTCAGTTGTAATTGCAGATGAGGTTGCAGTGTGAGGATTCACAGTTGTTGTATCGTTTTCGTTTTCGAAATTTACAACACTGTAATCTTCATCCATGTCGAACCTTTTTGCCTTACTAGCATCGATAGTTTCACCAAAAAATTTCAATTGCCAGCTGTTAAACGTTAAACTGTTTCTATCTTGACTATTCTTGACTTGAAGTTTCCAAGTACCAACACCAGATTCGCCCCAATGGGCCACTGATGAGAATGTCCATTGTGCAAAACCATCAGTGTTCTTATCCAACTTTCTGAAAGATGCCAATTGGGATTGAATACCGTTTGGAGAAATCAAAGCAATTTCAACATCACCTCTTCTGGATGATTGGATGTCAACGGTAATAGTAATATGTTCAATGTGGTCCAAGTTGGCTTTTTGTAGAATTTCCTCAGTAACTTCGAACGAGTCTTCAATGGTGGCCACTTCATTAGTCAATGTTTTTCCAACTTGTTGAACAGGTATATAGTACCAAGATTGTGGCCTCAATAGTTTCCAATCTTTGGCCATATTGACTAATTTTTCGGCATCAATTTTACCCCAACCATATTTCTGTGAGTAACGTCTACCTTCAATAGCAGAATCTTGCCAACTGATGTCTTCAGGGCTCACTTCAGATGCTCCCAAAACAGTCAAATATTGTGCATCTCTCCAAGTCAATTCTGGGTTGGCTTCTAACACCAATGCATATATACCTGCGGCCAATGGAGCAGCGGCAGATGTACCACCATGAGATGTAGAACATTTGTTTTTGATATCCGTAGTATGGATATGTTCACCTGAACCACTTGAATATGTAACAACCATAACAGCAGAACACGATTCTGCATATGGTGGATGTAAACCTTTATGATCAATGGCACTCACTGTGATGGAATATATACTGTTGGTATATCCATCAAAGTTACAACTATCTCCATGGTAGGCACCGTTACCACTGGCAAAAACGTACAAGGCACCTTTTTCATTTCTTCCTTCTTGAATACCCTTCAACATTGCTTCTCTAACAACTTTATCTGGTACATCCATTGAACGACCATCGTCTGGTGGACCCCATGAACAGGAGTAAATGTCATTAACATCTAGTGCGTGGATCATGGCAATTGCTTCTTCGTCAGCAGTGATCTCACCAGACAATATACGAATACCAGAAACTTTAGAGTCGTAAGCAACACCAACACCGCAGTAACCATTACCTTTTTCAGCAGCAATTTCAGCGGCACATCTAGTTCCATGGTAATCGTCATTCAATCTTGGTTTCGGCAGTGGTGTATCATCATTATAATCCCATGATCCTTCTTTACAAAAGTTTTTCTCTAGGTCTTTACTCTCATAATCAAGACCATCGTCAACAAGTGCCGTCACCACACCTTTACCTGTAATGTTTTGTGCCCAAACCGGTATAACGTTCACATCCTGGCTTGGGAAACTTGGGTTTATTATATGCCATTGGGCTGGGAATTCAGGATCATTAATTTGAAAATCAACTTTAGCATCTTCAATAGGTTTCATGGACGAGTCAACTGCAGAGAAACCAATTGGGACAGGAGCTCTACGAGTAAGTTTCTTCTTTGGAAGCATGTGAATCGATTTAACACCGTGTTCAGTTATAAAAGATTCCAATAATGGGTTGCTATCTCTTTTTATGAGATTGTGGTGATTACTTTGATAATTTCCCAGCAATCCTAAATGCTCATGACCCTTTGAAATTGAAAAGACGTGATATTTATCAAATGCCCTAGATTGATGTTCATATTGAAGGGATGGGTTTAAATCAATGAAGTTCTGTAAGTTTTGAGCTGGAATTTCAATCGATAGATATTCTTTATTTGTGAAATCTTTAGGAGGAACTGATGCAGGAGATACCTCTATGAGAAAAGATAGATACAAAGCCGAAGCTATCCTATATATCCAAAAGAAATTCATGGTGATGTGTTCTATTCTAATGTAACCTAATCTAATCTGATCTAATCTAATCTAATGTTATCTGACCCTCAATGACTATGTAAGAGTGAATTAGAGTTCAGTTTTCGAGAATCCTTAAAAAATTGAATGATGTATCAGAATTGAAAATCTCTATTTATGTGTCTAGTGCTGTGGATCAAGTGAATATTGTACTTTAAAACCTTTTACATATCGGTGTATGGACCGTGTTTATGAAACAAAGTCAACTTTTTCCAAGTTGAATTCAAATAAAATCTGCCAAGTTTCAATCGACGCGTCTTTTTGTTTTTGTTGTTTTTTTCTTTTTGCTGCGAAGCGTCGATCGGCGTTGCTTATTAAACCACGATTGGGAGTCTTTTACCCCCTCTTTGAAGGCTAGCTTTGCTCTTTTTGTATTCAGCTACATGAAGAACTTCTATAATCAAGTAATTTAACGAAGGAATACGTAATTCTAATTTCTAGAGACATCATAAAATTTACCACTCCTTTTTTAATGATAGATTATAAGCTCAAATATAAAACGAGTAAAGAACCGCCACTCCACATCATCTATTCCATTCTGGCTAATGCACCCATTGGATCGTATGGTGGTAAACAAATTGGTTCACTATCATCCAACAATCCAACAATATCTTGAATATCATCCTTTTCGACAACAACTTGATAAACGTACTCTTTGAAATAATCGTGTGTCATCACATAGTAACCGTCTTGACCAGACTTGTTAGACCAACTGTTTTCAACTCTGTATCTAACAGGCTCACCTGTCTTTTCATCTAAATGAACACCAGTGATCAACATGGCATGTGTCATTAATGAATTACCGTAAATGACTCTGGAAGCCTTATTCATCGAACGATGATCGTAACCAATCAATTGATAGTCCCAAAGATCGATGTCCATAATGCCACGTTTCTTGTCCATAAATTTTGGTGTATCGGTACCAAAGAAAACAGCCTTGTTGTTTTTAATACGATCAACAATGGCAAATGCTAAAGTCTCAATGCCCATATTTAAGTATGAAACGTCTTTACCACCTGCAACGTTACCTAATCTTTCAATCTTAATAACTTTACCAAATGGATTTCTAGAGTCGTTCAACAAGGAAACGTACTCTGGTGTTTGGAATCCGATAACATCTTTAACAAATGAAATTGGGGTAGCTGTTAAACTTTGGTATTTACCTTCCTTGTTGTAGAATTCCCAAGTGAACTCATCGGTTGGATTTGGAGGTGTACCCAAAAAGATACAAAGTAATCTGTAAATCTCTTGTTGCATTTTCAATTTAGAATCAACGATGGATTCACCTTTTTGTAACTTTTCTCTCAAGACTTGTGCAAATTCCCTCAGTTTAGATTTAATTAATCTATTCATGATTCTTGTAGTGGTAGTATTGAATGAATCTGGATAAACTTGGTTTGGAACAAGGCCGTATTTATCAATAACTTGGGTCATCATATCAAATTGACCACCATCACAGATTGGGTCGGTTAAGAACCATTGAATCAATCTAGAGCTAGCATCTTCTTCATAGGTATCAACGATCTGTTCCAAGAAATAATTGGCTTTTTCTAACTTATCGTAGAAGAACAAATAAGAAGGACTCAATTGGCATTCTTTCAAATTAAACTTGGTCATCAATTGTAATCTTAACATGTTGGTAGATGCAAATAGCCAACATCTACCAGATGCCTTTTGATCGGTCACTGGTGAACCTTCAGGGTCAACTTTGTCTGAGAAAACGTGAAGATTGGCAATTTCTCTCTTACGGTTTATTAACAGTTCATCAATGTTACCATGCTGGCAAACAGAGGCAGCTAGTTGTCCAATCCTATCAGTAGTTTCAAACTCTTCGGTCCATTTGGACAAGTTGTCAATTGTTAATTCCTTAGCGGTTCCTGACATTGTTGTTGCTTGTTTCTGCCCAATTGTCCTGAATGTATGTGTATGTGTCTATGTGTATGTGTTTACCAATCTGTATACAAAAGGACACTTCGATTAAAGTTGGCTTCTGATCGTTTTCAAATCAGTTAAAAACAAAGACTTTGAAATGTGAGTCAATTCTAGTCGCGTGTACAAACGGCTATATCAGGCAGTTTTGTCGGTCTGTTATCAGTTTAGGTAGCTCGTTCGTGGATGCTATTCTTGCTGTAAATATATATATTTGATACACACATCTACTCGTTAGCTATCAGCTCTAGTTTACTGTACAGGTCGTCCGAATCGTATCTATCGTCAAACCCTTCCTGGACCTTTACTCCAAGACACTTAATACCAAACGCTTGAATCTCTTCAACGCCAACATGGATATTCTTTGATGGTTCCAAATGGACCAAATGCGTCACAAACGAACTTAAAGTAGGTTTGGCGGTTTTCGAACCACCATTGTAACCATTGCTACCCCTTCTAGTATCATTTATCAGCATCGAGTAGCGTAAAGAGTCATAAATCGTTGTAATGTATCCCAATGCATCTAAGTATTCTGTTTCTCTATCCAAAGAGCCATTCAATAACAACACTTTCTTCTTAGTACTGGTCTCAGCATCATTCAAAATAGCCTCACCAACGCCTTGTAATATCAAGACGGGTACAATAGAAGTCATTAACGATCCAATAGAGTAAATAATAATATCGGATTCAATGAGGCAATTAACCACTCTAGTTTGCGCTAATGGATGGATTTCTTCACCATAAGGGGATATATAAAATATTCTTTCGATAGGTGCTGGAAGTGGAGTTGTTTCATCTTTATTGAAATGCAATTGGGAAACCTTCAAATCAGGGTGAATGTATGCAGGAACAGCATATTCGGTTTCATGTTCATCGGTTTCATGTTCATCGGATTCATGACCTTGATGTTCACTTTCTATGATGGATTCATCTTCGGAGTACGAATAAGGATCATCTAAAAATTCATTTGCGTTGATTTCTGTATTTTTGTAACTATTTGATCTATTGTGAGAAGACTTTGTAGTTCCGTACAACACTGTCTGGCTGTCAATCTTATTGTGCATAGAACCTCTGAAGATGTTATCTTCTTCATCATCAGCAGCATTGAAAGATTTTGTTGACAAGTATCTAAGTGGTGGTAATCTACTATTGTTGGCGTTAAGTAAACTATCTTGTTTAGGTGATGTAGTACCAGATGCTGTAACTGGCGGCAGATGAGCTAACAAATCGGATCTAATAATGAATTCAGAGTGTACTTTCTTTTCCCTTTTCTTTCTGAATGTCTGTGTATCTGCTACTGTTGTCGAGGATGGAGCAGAAGGATGTGAAATTTGAGACTGGCCTGTTACAATGGTGCCGTCTTTCAACAATGCACTAATATGATAGGTGAAATTTGTATTTAAACAAGGCAGCACTTGAACTTCAGAACCGACTCTACTAATTCTTAAAATCAGTTCCACAGCTGAATCTAAAGATCCACAAAACAATCTAGCACCAGTCAAAAACAGATTACCAACACTAGCCAGTTCCAATCTGAAATTCTTTGTTGAATTTCTTGATCTTTTCAAGATTTCCATATGAACATGAATCAAAAAACTTCTCACAATCTCTTTACACGGTGGATCCACTTTACCCCACAACGGATGTGACCCTTCCACTATAGCACCCCATTCCAATTTGGCCTCATTTGGATCTTTAGGTAATCGATGTGTCAAGAGGTCTCTTAAAGCGGAACTTTCATCAGGGATCAACCTCGTAATTCTGGATCTTATATCCCCAACTGAACAGCCACCTAGTACTCTGATAATTTCACTTGTTGAACCACCATTATCCGAAATTGGTAAAATATGTGACGTGAACCTTTTCTTTGTCTTTGTGTTTTTTTTCGGAGTGTTGCCATTATTGGAGTTCTGACAGTCCCAAAGCTTTTGAAAAATGTCCAAGATGGAATTTGTTGCCGTTCCCCCTGATATGATGGCAATATTATACATTCTAAGTAATAGGGGTTGCTAATTAAACTACTGAATTGGATCGAAATCTATGCTAGTTGTCAACCCATCGTCAATTGTAACTTTGAGCCAAATCTAAAAATCATTCAACTCCACGTACTCATTTTATTTATCATTAATTCCGTTTTCGCACGAACAATGGCCCCTCGTTTCGGAAGTGATGCTTGGTTATTGATTCAACTACATTAACCCACCTTTCGTTTGTTTACTTATATCTATCTACAACCCCAACAAGCATTTTTTTGGTAAGATACTGATAACAAGTTAAGCAATTGTAAAAAAAAAAGCAAAGAAATGTCATCATCTCCAGAAGCCATCTTGTTTACCGACTGGGACGGAACTGTCACCCTCCAAGATTCCAACGATTACCTGACTGATAACTTAGGTTTCGGTTATGAAAAACGTAAGGTCATCAATGATTTAATGCTTGAAGAAAAACGTACATTCAGAGACGGTTTTGATGAAATGTTAAAATCCATCCCTGCAAATGGCCATTCATTTGATTACTGTATTGAATTCCTTTTAAAGAACATTGAATTGGACCCTGGTTTTAAAGAATGTTACAAATGGTGCTTCGCAAACGGAATCCCCGTTTACGTTATCTCATCTGGTATGAGTGCCATCATCGAAGTTTTGTTGAAGAATTTGGTTGGGGAAGAAGCAATGAAACATATCACCATAGTTTCTAACCACGTTAAAGTTGATGGTGAAAATTGGGAAATTGTTTACAGAGATGAAACTCCATTTGGTCACGATAAGGCCATTTCAATTGATCAATGTTTAGCCAATTACGATATGTCTGATGAAACTGGTAAAGGTAAGCCATACTTGTTCTACTGTGGTGATGGTGTCTCTGATTTATCCGCTGCTAAGTCTTGTGATTTGTTGTTTGCTAGAAGAGGTAAAGATTTGGTTACTTATTGTAAAGACCAGGGTATCAATTATACTCAATTTGATACCTTTGATAACATTTTAAGTGATATGAAAGCTATTGTCTCTGGTGAAAAGAAATTAGAAGATTGTTTTGAAGAATAGATATGTAGATTTGTTTTATAAACTTAGATCACTATATATATAGTATAATCTTATTCTTTAAAATAACAAGAATGTAAAAAATTGGATGATATGTTACACTAGTTACCTTTGAATGATGTATTAAATATTCATCTATATATTTATTATAAAACAAAACAAAGTTGCATCAGATTTCGAATAAGAGGCCGGTTATATTAATATACAAATTTTAAACCTAACTGATCAAAACCCACAGTAGGAAAAATAAGATCAACACACCAAATATCTTGACTGTCAACCACTTGTTGTTACTGACAGTATTGTAGTACTTTAACAATTCTCTTTGCGCTCCACCAATGTTTAAACTTATATCTTCAACGTTATTATCGATTCTTTGAATAACTTCACCTTGTTCTTGAACCATCGTAGCCAACTGTTGGAATAAACCGCCAACTTCATTGATGGTGGACTCAATCGCCTCCACAGCTCTATTTCTTTCTTGTAAGTATTGGTTATCCTGTTGTTCCAAAAGCAGCATTTGTTGGGTTTGATCAGGTATCGATAGTAAGTAATCGTTTGGTGTTGAAGTATCTGGATCTTGATTGGCCAGCGCAACGCTGTTGGAATCGTTTAAACTAGCTAAGAATGGGTTGTCTGAAGTTGCAGTAGGTTTATTCCTTAAAGCGTATGGTATCATTCCGTTTGGATTAGCGCTGTGACTTGTAGGTAGTTGTTGTGTAGAGTTACCATCCTTAACAGCAGCAAGCAATTGCTCTTGTCTTGATTTTTGTGCTAGTTCGTTACGTTGTCTTGTCTGCAACACTTCTTTAAAAGTTTCACTGATGTTCTTCGTCTTTGTGTTTAACAATTGAACAACATTCTTGTTGTATGTATTTATCTGTTTATCGTTTGAGGTTTTGTGAGAGTTGGATTGTTGTTGTAGATCTTTCAATGATTTTTCTATTTTGAAAATGTCTTGTTTGACAATGTATGTCAGTTCAATCATATCGGTCGGTTTATCATTGAAGATTTGTTTTTGCTTGGCCACTATCATAAATATGTCGAAATGTTAGTATCAATAATACAAGAACTCTTTCTTGAGATAAGAAAAACAAAACAAAACTTACACTGTGCCAACTTCCCCAATGAATTCGTCACCCTGACTATATCCTTAGCTATTAAACTTGCTTTTTGGCTAAATTCCGATTTAGTAACGTGGCCATTTGTACTTGATGCTCCATTTTGGTCCAATGGCTTATATTTTGATGATTGAGTTGGTGGATGCTTTTGTTTATTGAACGTGGAAACACATTGTTGAAACTCTAAGGTTCTATCTTGCACATTTGTAGGTGAGTACAAGTCCATATTTATTTTGATATGAAATTTTTTATAACGGTCTCTTTTTGTTTGTGATTGGATACGTGATAATAAATAAGCACTCAAACCTTTTCAAATGCCATGTTAACATTTTAGTTTTCAAAGGATGTGCAAAATTGATAATCGTAATTGTAAATCAACACGTAATTTGAGAGCTAATAAACGAGGCTGTGTTGACGGCGACTTGTAAAAGAAGAAAGAGGGCTGCGTAACCGTAAGGCAATTTAGGGATTTTGTTTCCTTCTTTTATCTTTCTCAGAGAATTTCGTGGTCATAACCAAGTATATGTTGTATTTGAGTGTATTTTGTGTATGTAGTAGGGCGTACATATAAGTACTTAAGTAAGTAAGTAAGTAAGTATGTATGTATGTAAGTAAGTATGTAAGTAAGTATGTAAGTAAGTATGTCTGTATGTATGAATGTATGAATGTACGTAGGTAAGTAGGTAAGTTGGCATGCAGGTATGCAGGTAAGTAGTGTGTACATTTAGTAAATGTCAACTTTTTGTCCACAAGAATCGCAATAGAAGAAGATAGAGTTTGGTGAAAGGTCACTGATGCTCTTAGCGGTAAACTTTTTACTACCACAGTTGCTACATTGGACCTGAGTCTTGCCCGAATCATAGGTGATAACGGTCTCAATCTCCTGTGTGAAATTGTCCTCGTCCTCGTCGTCATCCTCATCATCGTCATCCTCATTCTCATCGTCCTCAATAAGGGA
Source organism: Ogataea salicorniae (assembly GCA_030557545.1). NCBI lineage: Eukaryota > Fungi > Ascomycota > Pichiomycetes > Pichiales > Pichiaceae > Ogataea > Ogataea salicorniae. The sequence goes on from JAKTPI010000001.1 coordinate 106,482, forward strand.
TGTCTTGCTCCGCTTATCCTTAGCCTCTATAACGTGCTGATTATCAGAGGCTAATAAATTTTCATCCTCATCTTCATGTAAGTCGAGTGTATCACTATTTTGTGAACCAAACGATGTGTTGTTGGATTCACCTGTTGCATTTGACAATCTACGGATCCCCGTCATTAGCTTTTGAAGTGAGTTTTGACGTTCTTTAGACTCCATAACGTCATGATTATACCCATTGTTGTTTGCGTGTAAAATGGCAATGTCGGAAGATTTTGAAATAGCTGTATCGTTACCAGTATCATCGCTAGTATCGTGATCCATGTGTGCAGTTGTATCGGCCTTGTTGTTAGTTAATGTTGGCAGGCTTTCACTAGTTTTTTGTGTGCCTTGAGGAGTATTAAGTATCTGTTTTAATCTATTCTCGATCGATCTCAGATTCATTTCATCGAGGTTTCTATCATCAACATCATCATTTGAATGGTAACCATTGCTACTGCCAACATCATTCGATAAGTGATTGTCTCTTGATGCAGATGATGGCAGTAACTGTTCATTGTTAAATGAAAATGGTTTCGGCATTGGGCTAACGGTTGAATCATTGGTAAAAGAATCCATGTTAGCACCTCTGATCTCTCTTCTGAAACTTTCCCTACCTCTTTCATCATCTTCCCCCACAGTGGTTCCAATAATGTTGCTCTTGTGGCCATGACTGATCGAATTACCGTTCAGTCTACTCGAAGATCTTGAAGAGCTGCGGGCCATGGATAGCGATCTAGCTGTGTTTCTACGACATACTGGATTTTGTTTTTTGAAGCTTGACAAAACTTGCTTTCTTGCAACCGATGCAAAATCACGTCTGAAAACACGTATTAACCCAGTATTGTCTGTGGTTATTATAACAGCTGACGATAAATCATCAAGTTCATGTTCAACCTTCTTATTACTCATCCCATTTAAAGCACTGTTGGATTCTAATAAACGTTTATAGTTTGTATTTAAATCAAATATAGGATCATTCGATAATTCCAAAAGTTTTAATGTTGAACGTGGTGCAAACAAAGCAACATTACAACGACTATGATGAACATGGAACGAACCATAGTTTCTGTTTTTTGTTAAATAGTCTTCATTTTTGAATAAACCAGACAAGTGGAATCTATGTTTTTTACCTGGACCTGAATCAGACCCAGGAGTCAAATTATTAATTTCCTCATAATTCATGGGCCATAGATAACACCAGCCATCTTCTGATCCGGATATAATAAAAGTGTGGTCATCAGAAGTAGTTGCTCTAATGGTGGAATGCTCATTAATATAACCTTTATATCTAATATTGAGAACTTTATCACGCACCGAAAATAATCTAATTCTGGAATCATTTGTAGTTAGCAACAGCTTGGTGTCATTATCAGTGGGAAAAACATGTATTCCTGTAACTCTAGGAGTTTTGTTCTTTCTTTTAATTGTATATTCGGCGAAAACATTTAAATCTTTGGTGTTCAAAATGAGTAGCATTCCGGCACCACAACCAACATATATCTGATCTGCATCGGGGCTAAAATCCATGCAAGTTATTCTTTTGCGGATGTTATTTTGATAAGCAATATCATGTTCCAATATGCTCCAGAGTTTAATTGAACCGTCCCATTGGCTTGAGACAAAGAATCTATCGTCGTTAGGGTGAAAGAGTACGCATGTTGCAAAAGATGTAAGTTCAAAAGTTGATAAGCAATCATCTCTTTCCACGTTCCATAGTTTTATTGTCTTGTCTTGAGAACTTGAAATCAAAAAATTTGAGCTGGACCAATCTAGCGATAGGATTGTATCGGAATGGTAAAACTGACGTATCGGAATTTGTTTGAAAACTGGTGCAAACGGACTTGTCTTTGCTTTTTTGTCTTTTTTCTTTGATTTATTGTCCTGGGTATTGATACTTTGAAAAGTTGAATCGTCAATTGTTGAATTTACATCTATTGAATTATTATCAAACTGATCATTAATTAGACTCCCTCTTCTCTTCGAACTTTTGTTCTCATTGTTATTTAAATTACTGTTTCCAATTGGAGTCGTTGTAAGGTTGAGATTTGGACCGTTGGGTCTCTGACTACCGGATCTGGCAAGAAAATAATCTTCATACTCTCCACGGTCCAAAGTTGATGAAATGACTTCCCACACTCTAATGATACCATCATCACCTGCAGAGGCTAAATATTTCCCATCCTTACTAAACTTCAAAGTAAAGTTTGCATGTTCATGTGTCGAATTTCTGTTATTATGGCCATGGCTCGCTTTTTCAAATTTTGAATGCTGGTGTGAAGGGGGTCCACCAGAAATAGAGGTATCCAATGATATTGCATTATCATCATTAACAGTGTTTGTATCTCCGGAATCATAAACTTCAGTACAATCTTCACAGGAAAGTTCTTGTGACAGAAAGAAATGTTGAAAGCCTTTTGAAGATGATTTTGGAGATCTCTTGAAATATTCTCTATATTTGATTTCCTTTGCTAATTTTATCAATTCATCCTCGTTCGTCAAGTCAAACATTACTGTACTGTTGCTATTGTTACTGGAATGATCGGCTGGGTTTAAATATGAAATATTATTGCGCGGGGATAATCTTAAACTGTTGTTTGATGTTGTAGAAGCAGCAAGGTAACCGCCTGAGGGTCTGTTAATTGGTATGGCTCCGTTTCCGGATATTTTCGATACTAGTGGGTTAACCATGTTGGGTATATGGACTAATGATGATTGATTTTTATAAACTTGACACTTATAATCGAGTAACTGTATTTATTATATATGAAAATCAATTGACTGAAAAAAGTTCAAGAATTGTGAATAAAAGTAACTATATTTGAATCCCGAAATTGAGTAACTGTGGTTGATATTGGTACAAAAAAAAACAATTTTATAGGTATTCAATGGTGACTGAGAGCGAATTTCAATAAATAAATAAATAAAAGGTATAATGGAATAGGATTGATAGAAAAGATAAAGCTGCTGAGCTGAATTGGAGGGGATACATCTACTTAAACAAAAGACTTGGAAGCAATACTTTTGCTTCTAATTAGAGCTAAACTTGAAGCTAGGGATGATTATCGGGTTTGGCGACATAGTTTAGTCACGTGATGTTTGGAATTCTTAGTTAATCGGCGCGTCGTCGGTGGTAAGTTTATTTTTCTGAGGTGCAAGGTGTGTAGTTTTTTGGTTCTAAACCTATTAGCATTTACACGACTCTGAAATTGAAATTTTTTTGCCGTTTTCCAAATGTGAGAAGGGAGACACAATGATAGGTGTAGTTAGACAGTTTACATAGTGCTTGTTGGAAATCTTATAAACCAAAAGAGTTAGTTATTTTAACTAGTTTAACTGGCATCACGTTCATAAACTTAAACAAATATACATACACACACACATATATACATATATACACATTATGTCTGAACCTGTCAAGTCCTGGGCAGATGCCGAAAACGATCTCCCAGCTACTCAAATCACTGAAAATGCTGATGGTACAAGAACCGTTGTTTCCTACAAAATAAATGAAGCCGGTAAGAAAGTCAAGGTTACTCAAAAGATTAAATTAGTTAAGGTCACCGAAAAGGTTGACTCTGCCATTGCCGCCAGAAAGAAGTGGGCCCGTTATGGTGACGAAAAGAACAATAAGACCCTTGGTCCAGATAACTCGACCACTCAATTGGGTGAAGAAGTTAAATTGATCTTGGGTACCACTTGGAAACAAGACAGTAAGAAAGAAGCTGAAGAAGCTAAGAAAGAAATGGCCAAAACCAGACAATCCACTGTTAAATGTAGAATTTGTCAAGGTGAACATTTCACCTCCAAATGTCCATACAAAGATACACTTGGTGCTGAAAGTGCCACTCCAATCGATGGTGGTGATTCAACTCCTACTCCAGAACCTACATCTGTTGCCCCTGCTGGTTCATCAGGTTATGTTCCACCACACTTAAGAGGTACTGGTGCTAGTGCTGCCGGTGCCGGTTCTGGTTACGTCCCACCACATATGAGAAACAGAGCTCCAGGTGCCATGCCTGGTCCAGGTGAACACAGAGAACGTGATGATTCAACCACTTTGAGAGTTACCAACTTGAACGAGCAAGTTGACGAAGGTATGTTACGTGATCAAATATTCGCCAAGTTCGGTCCCGTTGTCAGAGCCACCGTTTTGAGAAACAGAGAAACCAGAGAATCCAAGGGTATTGCCTTTGTTGAATTGGAAACTATCAGCAGAGCTCAAGCTGCTATTGATGCTTTGGACGGTAGAGGTTTCATGAACTTGATCTTGAAAGTGGACTGGTCCAAGCCAAAGAAGAATTAAATATGATTTTAGATTATTTATATACAGTGTTCAAGTTTATTTGTTATATAATTTAATTTTTAATTATCCACTGTATCTTTCGAAACTTTATCTACAAAATAAATCTAGTAGCTAACACTTCAGCCAACTCGTCACTTTCATAAACATCATTATGTTTTCCAAACTCTTCCAGTATATATTCAACAGCACCTTCTTTAACTCCGATCACTTCTTCAAGCCATTTCTTAAAAAAAATTGGTTGACCATCTATAGGCAACAATTCATCAGATAAACTATGTAAGACAATTGTTCGCTTGAAATCTTGTTCAAATTTAACCTTTAATCTATCGATATCGGATTGTCCCAAGTCAACTTTAATATCATTTAATTTTTCTTCCCAATCAAATTTCTCTATGAAAGACGTTGTCACAAATGATTGATAATCCGGATGGTTTCGTAGCATGTCTTTAACATTGAAAATAGCATCCAAAAACACAACATTCTCAATATCTGGGATTGAAATATCCCCAACCGAATCATCATTTCCGGTCATTGACGCAATGATCTCCTTATATGAGATAAGCTGGGAGCATAAAGTAGCACCAACCGAATGCCCTATAATTGTCATTTTATTGATGCTCATTTCCCTTTTGGTATAATTCAAACCTTTCAAAACATCTATCAAATGGTCAGGGTGTTTCACCTCTGGTGATAACCTATAATCCACCGAAAACATAACAATTTTTTGAGTTTTGCCCTGATTTTCTGATTTTGAAAATACCAATTTATCAATTTTCTCGACTAAAACGTCAAAATCACTGTATGTATTGGTAGGATCAACCCATGCCCCACCATGGATGAAAAAAATTGGTGTTATCGATTGGCCATTGTCTGGGATTTCGAGTTGGTAATGTTGGATAACTTGACGTGGGCTCTCTGTTGAGTAACTGTAAATCTCTTTCTTAACAATTGCCATTGTAAGTTTGATTCAAACAAGGAAAGGGGTTGCATCTTATCATCAAGATAATAGATGAACTTGGGGTAGAAATGTGATAATCACTATAAACCTACTGTAAGTACACTAACAATTTTCACAAGACCTAAAGTCGCGCATCATTTAGTTTGTCATAACTAAGTATTACCCGCCCTACGATTTCAGAGTACGTCCAATATTCGATGGCGCAAACTATTTTGAACAGTGAGAACTTCCAAAACGAAGTGCCTTTAGGTTGATATAATGTTGATCTTTTATTATAGACTCGTTATTCCTGAAACTTCAGGACTTTTCCCCAGTTTCAGTATTATATTTAGAATTTAAATCTATACATATTATAAAAATGCAAGCTGAATACTCAGATGTTCAATTGTTCGTGAGACCAATCGGTCCACAAATTACACACGATGAAGTTGAAGAGTTTTTCTCCCAAGTTGGTCCATTAAAGGAACTGAGATTAATGCCTGGTTACGCTTTCATTGAATACGAAACTTCAGATGATGCTCAAAGAGCTTTCAGTGAATTCTTAGACAAGCCATTTGCCGGTGAAACTTTACAAATTGAATACGCTAAACAAAAACCAGAATATGCTAAGAAGGGTGAAAACAGAGTCAAGGTTTCAAACTTACCACCTGGTACCGCATGGCAAGATTTCAAGGATTTTATTAGAGAAGAAGTTAGATTAACTCCTACTTTTGTAAGAATCCCAGTCGATGAACCAACTGTTTGTCACTTAGAGTTTGCTTCCAGAGAAGATCTAGATTCTGCCATCAGTCAATTGAATGGTGTGTCCTTTAGAGAAACTCCATTAGAAGCTGAAGAAGATACTTCACCATATATTGCTTCTGCTTCAAGATCTTTTACTCCATACAGAGGTAGAGGTAGAGGACGTGGTAGAGGGGGTTTCAGAGGTGACTTCTACGGTGGAAGAGGTAGAGGTGGATTCGCCCCAAGAGGCGGTTATGCTCCAAGGGGTGGTTACGCTCCAAGAGGTGAATACTACCCTCCAAGAGAATACACTCCAAGAGGTGATTATCCACCAAGAGAATATGTCCCAAGAGGTGATTACCCACCAATGGATGGTCCAGGTGGCCCTCCAAGAGGTGATTACCCTCCAAGAGAAGGTTTCATTCCAAGAGGTGGTAGAGGCGGCTACCCTCCAAGAGGTGGCTACCCTCCAAGAGGGGGCTACGCACCAAGGGGTGGTTACAGAGACTACGCTGGTGATAGAGGTTTCAGGGATGGTGCCCCACCTCCAAGAGACTACAGATCAAGCAGGGATGGTCCTAGCGATGGTCCTGGTTATCCACCATCTAGTGGTGACAGAGATTATGCTAGAGAAAGATCTCCAGCCAGATATTAAATTACTACCACTTACTAACTTTTTCAGAAGAGCTCAAATGTTGGACATAAAAAATAAGTTGTTCAAATTGTTTTAAATTGTTACCGTTGTTAAATTTATTTTGTGTTTTTTTGTATTTTTATTTCGTTCACTATACTGTGTTGCGTTTTTTTCATTTTGGTTCCAGGAAAGAAAATTGAAATCGTCATTATTTGCTCAACTTGCTCTACCAGTGTTTTGAGATTCATCGGAAAAAAGTATATACTCTACAGAAAGAGGAAAGAATTTTGTTATTATGATTTATTAACTTTGATTTTTGATAATATCATCTGTTTATCTACTATATTGAAATGAAGAGAAAGATCAGAGTGTAAAAAAAAGAAGAAGAGATAGGAAAAAGAATTACCGACTCCAATGTATATTTTCAATTATTATTTTTTTGTTAAAGCAATTACTACTATTAAAAGAACTGCCCTATTCATTATATCCCCCATGTATTACTTGTTATTTTCCACCATGGATTTTTTTGTAAAAGAAAAAAAAGCATATTGAAACCAGATAACAACAACAGTTGCATTTTGTTTCTCTTTGTGAAACACTTATTGCCACACCTAGAAATGAAGCTTGAACCCATATAGCTATATAAATATCCCTTTCCATTTGTGTTTATTTAATCATTTTCAGCCTTGTAAATTCACCTGCATATTTTGTCTTGTTCAAAGTTCTGTTAAAGTCAACTTGCCTATATCAATCCCACTTTATTGTACTTTTAGTTTTACAAATTCAATCAATTGTTTCCTTGGAAATTGTGTGTATGTATATTTTGCTATCAATTGAACTTTGCATTTAATTTACTGTTCATTAATTATCATTTAATTAACAACTGTCATTTATCCTGGTAAGTATTTTTCATGCATACAGATTTATTATATAGATTGCATAGAGGGTATGTACGTTTTGTTTGACCAAGCCTACATCCACACTCATGATTTTTATTATATGTTCCATTTGCTTGCACCATATAATAATTTATAGTTTTTCTTTCAAAAATAGAAATGTCATAAGCTTTGAATAATTACATATCATATTTAATCGTAAAGTCTCCATTGATCATAGTATCGATACTTGGGGGAAAGATTTAGTGATCATCTTCCTCATCACTTAAAATATCAAAATACTCAATACCGTATTTCTCTATCAGTTCCCTCTCTTGGTCAACCACATTTCGACTTACTTCTTCCATCATGTTTGATAAATCTAACTGTTCAATATCAGAGGCAAGGTCATCAAGGCGGCTCAAAATATCATCTTCTTCAACTGTATAGACATCAACACTATCTTTACTATCAAGCTCAATTTGTTTCTGTGCTTGTTGATGTTGCATAATAAACAGATTCAGTAACTTCTCGTTGTTTGTTTTGGTAACTTGTAAAGAATCTGAGAGTTTGTTGATTTTCAAAGAATTGGAGAATGATATTGTATCAATGTATTCGTTTTGCCATTTAACGTAATTCTCCAATTTTTTGATATCTCTATCCCTTTCCAGAGATACAAAATCGTCTTGGTCGCTAATACTCGCTGTTGTAGTTGTTTCATCGTTGGTGTTGTTTCTTAATTTGTCAATATATGAAAGCAATTCAAGTTTCTCTAGTTCGTATTTCTTGACCAATTCATCCATATCAACTTGTGACTCCTTGTTCAATGTAGCTTGGTTTTCAATCTTTGAGGTAATAGTGGCAAATCTTAAAGTACTCAACGATTCATCAAAATCAACAGGTGAAATACATGCAACCATTGTGGTCTTTGAATTGCCACCAATATTATCTTTTAGGAGCCAAGTTAAAGTTGATTCTCTGTATGGCACCATAATTCTTTGACTTGTCTTACGTTCCGATAACAACGTTAAAATTCTACCTAACGTAGTCAAGGATTTGTTGATCTTGGTACCTTCTAATTGTCTAACTTTATCCAATCCATCACTGGCTGTTAATCTTTCAGAACCTGCTAAATCAACCAAACTTAAATTTGACTTCAATTTAGTTATCGAGTTATCTGCGGTATTAAATTTTTCTTGTGCTAAGCTCAGGGTTAATATAGAATGGGATCTTGATGATTGTTTGTTCAAATGAGTTTCAGCTGTTGTTCTATTACTAAATCCTTTACTTAATAACTTTGATATATCTTCAAAATTATTAACTTTAAATTCGGATAGATTTTCAATGAATGGAATCTTATCTGAATTCTCTCTGATTTTCAACTTTTGATTTGGTTTAGTTTGGGAATTCAACAAATCAATGACATTTTCTTGATAAATTTCAAAAAAAGAAGCATTTATTTCATATTTTGTATCTTGTAATTCGTTTAATTTATCGAAAATGGATCCACATATCGTTGGAATTAAACCTGGTTCAGATTCACTACCCATCATCGTATAAGTTTTACCTGAACCGGTTTGCCCGTATGCCATGATACAACTATTGAAACCGTTGATAGAATTCATCAGCATATCATTACCAACTTCGTTAAATATTGTCTGTTGTGTAGCATAGTGGGTTGAGTCAACATCACCCTCGAACGAAGAAAAGCATCTGTCAAAGATAAAGCTTTGTGGTTCCCTGTATTTTTTGGACTGAACTGAATTTTCGGTTGCTTTCAGCGTTATCGTGCTTTGAGTTGGATCAGTTAATGGTATTTTAACCAAGCAGTTCAAATCTCTTTCATTATCTACAAGTTCACGTTGTAAAAGCGGTCTAACTCTCACTATGACTTTGATGTTTGAAGAATGATTTTGTTCAGATTGCTGCGATTTGAGGCTGGTGCTGGTGGTGGGCTGAATATTCCCACCTGCTGGTTCCAATGCTTGTCTCTTTTTCACTTGTATCATAATTCCCATACCATGTAGATATGCTGGGTGTTCTGTAAAGTGCTGTTTCAAAAATAAGAAAGAAAGTTAACTTTACATTTATCTTTTTAGAGATAGAAAAAAAGAATCTCGAAATGTAAACAAACATAGCACTGCCACTTTTAGTATTTTCCAGCCACTGTCGTTAAACGTGGCGCATTGAATTTCTAGCTCGATGGCAAAATCGATTTCTCTGCAATTTGATTTCTGGAGTTGTACGATAAGAGGAGTGCATTGATTCGTTAATTGCATCTGTAATATGCAATTGAAATCGTCGATAATTAGGATAAGATACTGGTAAATTCATCGGTCGCTCATATCTTACGCCCCATATCACTTTTGATTTTTTTTGTTTCTCTTTGCATTTCATTCCTATAAGGTAAAATAGGCCCATAATAATATGTCTAGCTCGTTGACGCCAAATCAAGAATCTCAAATCCTACAATTTAAAGAATTTACTTCTTACAACGAAACAGAAGAACATGAAAAAGTCATTAGGCTATTAACTGTTTGCAATTGGAATCTCGAAACAGCAGTGGCCAGGTATTTTGACAATGATTTTCCAACTTTGTTTGATGAACAAGGTCCATATTCCGCTAGTTCTGATGCCACAGCATCCCAATCATCATTGCCTACCACTGGATTCAACATTCCAGATGGGTTTCCTACACAATCTTCAACAACTAGAGAACAAGTATCCCATCAAGCCATTGCAATTGACCACCAGTTTCTCGATATGATCCCTAAATTGCCTAAGGCGATGCCCATTCAAAACAAGTGGAGATTTCAAGTTGGTCTTGCAACTTCTCAACAAACTGCTAAAAAGAAGACGGGGTTATTGGCAATTCCTTCGGTTGTATTTATATTGCTGCTGTTTCCTAAACTATGTTGGTTTGTTGGGTATGGATTGAGTAAGATTTTGGGACCTAGTTTCCCAACTTTATTCAGAATCTTGGGTTTTAGAGAAGGTCCAAACGATTTTCCTGCTAAACCATTGTATGTCACTCGTGAAGAAGTGAATACTCAGAACATCAAGTCATATATTGAAGGAGTTTTAGGTGAAAGTTCAGATTTACCAATTTTCGAGAAAGTTGAATTTAACGATGCTTTCAGTTTAGCAAAATCAGAGCTAAGATGGATGGTGTGTATTTTAGTTAACTCTGAAACTGACCTGTCGAAAAAATTTATTAAAAGTTACTTAAACAATGGCTTGTTTATTAAATTGATTAAGGACAATAACGTTATATTATATGTTGGAGATGTTTGCTACCCTGAAGCATTTGAAGTTGGAAACACTTATAAAGCTTTCAGTTTGCCTTATATTAATCTTATTGCAAACGTTTCATCTACTGGTGCCACTTTACCACAAATGTCAATTGTGACGAAATTTCAAAACTTTGAAACTGTGATTGATCAGAAAGAATCTTCCAAGAAGTTGGTTAAAAGGTTACAAAAAATAATTGATAAATACGAACCACAGTTAATCACACAAAGAATAGATTTACAAGAAACACGATTTTCAAGATTAATTAGACAACGGCAAGACGATGCATATCAAGAATCCTTATTAAGAGATAAATCAAAACTTGAAGAAAAGAAACAAAAAGAACTTGCTGAAAAGCAAAAGCAGGATGAATTAAGAAGAATGGAAGATTTAGCCAAACTTAAAGAACAACAACGTATAACTTTTTTGAAAGAGCATTTATTACGTATCGGATCGGATGAAAATTGGCTCAAAAATGAGTACACCACAATTCAACTACGTAACCATCAGGGCGAAAGAACAATAAAGAAATTCTTCAAAGATGAAACTCTGTATGATGTTTTCCTGTACTTTGAGTGTCAACTATTCCTAAAAGCAGAAATGGAAAAGCATGGAATTACTAAAGGGGAAGTGATATCAATGTTAAGCGAAGAAGATCTAAGTAACTATGTTGATATTACAGATTATAAACATGAATTTAAATTTGATTTGGTTTCTCCAATGCCAAGGTTGAAGTTAACACCTGATGAAGACAAGTTGTTGATCAATGTCAAGGAACTATGGCCTAATGGTTCATTATTAATGGAACATCATAGAAATGACGAGTCCTCGGACGAGTATGAGTCTTCTTCTGAAGAGGATGATGAAAATTGAACGAATTGTACTCCACTTTTTTCCTGAAGTTTATTACGTTTTTATGTTTATTTATTATTATATTAAATTATATTAGTTCTGTGTTTTGTATCAAAGAACACTGGTTATCGTTATATTATATTACACCTTCTGAAATCCTTATAAGTAAACAAAGCAGAAGCATAGATCAAAATTCCTATTTTCTTCTTTTAGATCCTTGTTCATCTTCTTCACCCTTCATAGCCGGCAAGTTACCTGCAACAAAACCCATAACGTATTCTTTCAACTTGGCTTCTTTCTCTTCCTCGCCCAAATCAGAGGTCATAATCTTTTCCAATTCTTGTCTTCTCTTGATGCTTTCTTCATCTTGCAAATTCTCCTCGCCAGCATCGTTAGACATGATATATTGGACTTCTTCACCGTTAGGTAAAGTAACACGTTCTCCAGTAGAAGCTTCAACCTCATCATTATTGCCAGTCTCACTAACTGGTGCTTCACCAGTTCTTTCAAACGCTAATAAATATTCAATTAGTTCAGGGAACTCATCTTCTTCTTCTTGGTATTTGGCAGCTGTCAAACCGTCTGCATTCTTGATCTTTAAACTTGCGCCAAGTTCGATCAAAATTTTGGCCGTATCCACACTTTCAACGTGGTGTAATGGTGTATCGCCGTCATTATCTTGGACGTTGATATCACCTTTTTGTTCAATTACAAGGTATTTCAATAGTTCGATGTGACCGTATGATGCAGCTGCGTGGAGTGGAGTGTATCCATTCGGATCCTTTGATGTTGGGGTAAAATCTCCAGATTGTATGAGGTTTTTCACAACGGCAACTTTGTTGTCTGATGCAGCAATCCAGATATTTGACATTTTGTTGATAATTTCGGTCCTTTGATTATATGGTTCGAATGAAGAGACTTAAAAGCTGTTTAAAGTTGCAGTAATTTTTGAATCCATGTTAGGTTTAAGTAAATAAGTAAATTTACAAAATTTTCGATATAAATGTGGCTAGGTGATACCGTTGGTGGCTATGCCAGTGGCTGTGCTGGTTTAAGGCTTTTTCAAATCTTCATCGAATAAATTCTTATTTATGGACTGAAAATAAACCTGGTACAACAAGGTATATTGATCTGGTAGATACCACTCAGTACAGTGTAGTTAAAATCGTATAACAGTTATAGAACCATATTTAATAATGACACAAGGAGCCCCGGCTGAATCGCAGCCAATATCGAAAACTCTATCTCCATCAGACTCAGACTCTGGGTTTACATGGTGGACCAAGACTCTCCAGTACAAGACAGGTTTGGGAATGTCAAAAGACGAACAGGAATCATTTGGAGCATTATTAAAACAAAAGGAAGATTTGGATAACTGTAAGAGCTGTGTTGAACATAGAGACTGGATGATGAAATATTCACCAACGGTTATATTCATGCTCGATCAAATCAATAAGTTGGGGGGCTACGTTCCTAAATCCAAGATCAAATGTGACATCTGTACAACTCCACAATACGGTGGTTTCCACCCTGAGAAGGGTATTCAGCTCTGTGCTAATTATATCGAAGGTGACAAATGGCTATTGAACGATACCTTATCTCATGAGTTGGTGCATTGGTACGATAACACTAGATTCAAAGTTGACTGGTTGGATTTGAGGCACCATGCATGTTCAGAAATTAGAGCAGCTTCGTTATCTGGTGAATGTGCGATCATGACTGAATTTTGGAGACGTTATGGGCTGATAAGGTATGCTAAAGGTCATCAAGCTTGTGTGAAAAGAAAAGCTGCTTTGTCTGTGGTTGGTCATCCAAAGTGTAAGGATATGGAACATGCTAATGAGGTTGTTGATGATGTTTTCAGAAGTTGTTTCAATGATACTAGACCATTTGAAATGATTTATCGTTAGGTTTGGTGATTTCATTTTTATGGGAAACTTGTATATATGTATGTGTGAACTGATTTTTCTTTTTAAGGTGTATAAATATTCAACTTTGAGTATTAAAGAAAAAAAAATCAAAGGTTAAACTATATCAGTGGATGTAAAAAAAAAAAACAGAACCAAAAGGAAAAAAATGATGAAACAAAAGTATGTGTATGTGGATAACGGAAAAAAATTAAAAAGTTTCAAAATAAAACAAGGTAATCAAGAAAAAAATAAGTAGTGGATGAAATTGATAAATCAGAAGACTAGATACATAGTACACATCAAACTTGGGCCAAAGACGATACCAAACCAGAACACACAATTACCTAATAGTTTACGATCTCTCATGAACTTGGATTTATTAAGTTGAATCAAAGGTAGTTGACTCATTTGCAGTAGCAATAAGTAACCTCTTGGTTTCTTGTAAATAACAAACATGGCCAACTCATGAACAATAGAGCTTAATAGGAAAGTCATGAACGTTGCAGTAGTTTTGTTGACTTGGAAAGCAGAAATGGACGAATGGTAAACGTGTCTCAACAGGAACTTGTGAACAAGGGTGTTCCAATCCCTAGAATATTCATTCCAATCAACCGAATTCCACCAGTATCTGTAAAAGGCCCGGTCAGCAAAACCGGAGAGTTCACCAATGGCATTACAAATAAGTTCCCAGATTAAATAGAAAACTAATAAGTAAACACCTAAAAATGGTGGTATTGTTTCTATAATGATCAGTGGGTAAACTTTCAAACGATAAGTTATTGAAGTTGTTTCTCTTAGTTCAAGACATTTCATGACAATTGGATACAGGTATGTTTCAGAGAGAGTCACCATTAAGAAGATAACGCCAAAGATACCTGCAACTTTAGTGAATAAGTATCCCCATCTAATCTTGTTTGTTCTTGGGTAATCAATTTCATAAACTAATGTAGGATACATTGAATACATGAGAAAGTTTGATGTATTGATATTTGTTGGGAATGGGTATTCTTTAGATTGAATTTCTAATTCAAATTCACAGAATTCAATTGATTTCAATAAAGGATTTCTGATGTCATCTGGTAAATCGTCATCTTCATGTTTTTTCAAATGAGCAATTGAAAATTCCAGCTCGGATTTGATTCCCCATAAATAGCCATTATAAAATGCATAAGAATGCATCTTCATTAACATCACAAATGAATGCAACAATAAAAAGATTTTGGCAATCCAAGGGTATGATCTAACTTCAGCCCACCATAAAAATGTAACGACAAAAGCAACTTCATAAATGGCTTGTAACTTCCAACCAACTTTGCTCCAAGAAAGGTATCCGTTCTTAACTAACAGTTGAATAACAACAGAGAAATACATTGAAAGATACATGACTAAATCCGTTAATCCAACACCAACAATATCTCTCATCATAATTTTTATAACTTTTGAGTGTTTAAAATCATGATGCATGTAATAATCTATAGTCACTCTCAAAGTTCCAAAGAAAACACAGAACCAAAATGCAACGAACAAACCATAAAAATTGGCGCCCATCTTAACTTCATTATCAAAGATGGACTCTCTAGCAACAAAATTCAAATCACCAAACTTGGAACGTAATGATCCATCTTTCTTGTATCTAACACTTTCGATACCTTTCTTCTTTAAGGACTTGGAAACTTTAGGGATTGAATCTGTTTGTAATTTAGCTGTGGCAGTGGTGGTACTATCGTAATCTTCGTCTGAAGATGATGATTTCTTCGTTGGTGAATTCGATTGGGAAACTGAAGAATTTTCATATTCATTGGATATTAGGATGGATTTACGAGCGTATCCATCGCCCAAGCTCTTTCTAATTATCTTGTTCTTTGTCGTTGATGACGCAGAGGATGAGGTCCTTTCTTTCAACTGTGGTTTAGAATTTGGCATTTCTGTTCAATTGGGTGAGATAATGAATTGGAAATATTTAATAAGTGAATACGTTATACGTTGTCTTGAAAGTTGGATATGATTGCCCTGTAATGTGACTAGGCCAGTACTCTTGGTTGGTTCGAGGGCAGTGGCCAAAAGAAAACAGTTGGAAAACAGGATCAATTGAAGTAATAATTGTAAATACCTTCAACTGAAACAATCTTTGGTACTCAAAATAGACCAATCAAAAATATAGGACCAAATTGGTTTGTGCCTCCGCTATGAAAATGGGAAAATCAAACTGTAAACGAGGACTTTTTCAAATAGAGTGAAGCTCTGTTGAATAACTTTTTAATAATTGTGGGCCGAACGGAACTGAATCTAATCTAAACAGCTGGATTTCGGAAGTTTTTAGCGTCGGATCCAATTGAAAGAAAAGATTAGTAATTTAATTTTATTTATGTTTAAACGATTTAGAAATCTAGTTTTAAGATACAGCAGCAAATCAAGTTAATTGTCTAGAAGTTTCAAAAGTGAAGATCATAATCACTAATCGGATCATGTTATTATCAACTTACATCATCTCTATTGAGCTGAATAATGCCTTCCAAAGGTTCGAAGTGAGGGAAATTAATTGGTGTAACGATATTGATTACATAATTCATTCTGTTTTATAAGAAGAAAGCTAATTCTGATTATGTCATCAATTAGATTAAAATAGGGGATTGATTTATTACTAAATTGGGTTTGTAGAAGAGTTAATTATTTGGAATGATTACAAAAAGTAATGCTAGATTAAAATGCTTACATATTCAATTTTATATATCTATAAAGAAAAATACAAGGAAGAAACAGAACCCTGTATAAATGATTGTTATCCTAACATCTCCATGGTCGAGCATGTCTGTCGGATCTAGTCGTACCAGTGCTTTCATTGCTTTGGTTACTGCCTATCCCTGATTCTCTTTGCTTTGCCAATCTAGGTAAAATGGATCCCGCTTTAAAGCTACTCGTATTACTGGATGATAAATTGGATGCTGTTGTAGTTGATCTGCTCATTCCAATACTTGACTTGGTAGCTGATTTTGATGACGTTGTTGATCTTGTTATTCTTGTTTTTGGATTATATAAAGTATCTCTAGTCTCTCTGGATGCAGTTAATAGAGTTGGTGGGTCTGGTATGGTTGTATTGAGAGAAGGGTATAAGCCAGATGTACTCTTTTTCTGGCGAATCACATTTGTTTCCTCTGTGCTGGTTGATGAGGAAGTTGATGATGACAGTAAAGAATGCAAGTTCAAGTTTCCTCTAGATGGTGAAATACTTAGAGTTTGTTGTGGTTTACCTAACTTTGAGTGCTCAAGAACAGTATGTGGAGTAACCTTCAAAGTTCTATTCACAGTATTCACAGATTCGGATCTACTGATTGAGGATTTAGTTGGTAATGCATAAGAGGGGAACTTGATTTGTGTTGAAGAGCGAGGTATCGAAGATTGTGTTATTGAGCGAGTTAATGCTGATTGTGTTGATGATGATGGGGCGTTAATTGAAGGTTTGGTTTGTTGGAGGTATCTTTGGTTCAACGTGCTACTGGACTCTCTAGATCTGAGTGTAGTTTGATGTTGTTGCTGTTGTTGTTGCTGTTGTTGGAATCTTTGGTTTAAGCCAGTAGTTAAATTTTTATTCATCAAACTAGAGCTTGGTTGTGATGCTTGTGTTTGTCGCTCTTGGGGCTTATTTTGGAATTTTGGAGTTGGAGGAGGTAATAAAGCATTGGTTGTGGTCAAGGTCTCGTTTACCAAAGTTGGTAACTTACTCAATTTTTGTTCAATAACCGTTTGCAATTCATTTGATCTTGTTGGTGACTCCAAAGTACTCATTTCCCTAAACTTCCCATCAACAATCTTCATTCTTTTAGAAGCACTCCCTAGATCATGCAAAACACCTCTTTTATCACCAGGGGTGCCAGCCTTTGTACTATTAACTGTAGTTACTCTTTCTAAGATTTTTCTCTCTGGACTTATCTTAGTTGGTAATGCACTTCTTCTTGCAGCATAATGGGTTGCAATTGATTCCATCCTACTGAATCTTGATTTATGACTAGTTCCGTATCTTCCAGAGGCACGTCTGTTCAATTCTGAATTGGATGTATTGTTGTTCAATTTAGTAATATTAGCCAAATTTTCAGTTCTGACTTGTTGATATCTATCGTTAAATTCACTCAGCACATTGGTACTCAGTTTTGAAGAAAATAATCTTTGTTGTAAATGATCCATTTCGTTAGTAAAAGAAGCATTTTCCTTGTCTTGGTAACTTATATCACAATCTTGGTCCGATAACATAGTACTGTCACCTGGTGATCTAACGTTAGGGTAAAGTCTTCTACCATGTGTAGGTGTAAATTTAAAAGATGCTGAAGATGGAGTCGTTAGTTTATTGTTGTTATTCGATTTTGGTGGTGTACTTGTTACCAGGATATCATTGTTGGTTGGATTCATTGGTTGCACAGGTGATAACACTTGAGGAAATCCTCCTGGGACGTTGTATGATCCAAATTCAGTCATCATATATTCTTTTGGTGATGATCGGTAATTAGAAGGAAAAAAAAGTGTGGATATTGAATTTTTTTGTTGATGTATATAAGAATTTAATAGCTCATTGAACCCCTTATGAAATAAAGAATGAAGTATATCTGTTATACACTGAATATAGAATGATCAAAAGGTGCTTTTGTTTATTTAATATACTGGTTTTATTTCCCCGATATGATCGTTAGTCTACTTTTGTTGTAAGAAATTGTGATTGGTAGTACATTGCAGTTCTTTTAACAAGGAACATTTAAAATCAAGACTGCATAAACAACTTATTTCCTATTTGGGTAACATGTAAACATTGGGTATAAAAAAAGCGACGCGGCGACGAGTAAAGACAATGCTACGTCGATTTCTATATTTGCGCGCCGCAAGGAGAATTTAAAAACTAAGTGGTATGGATAATGCATTCAATTAGAGGCCTACTTTTTGGAAACTAGTTTTTTGGAACAAGTATACATGTAATACTAAGTATAACCATAAAAAGCAAATATAAAACTTTTTGAAAAACCATAGATAAAGAACTTACTTTTTCGATTAAAAGCGCATCCATAAGCAAAGATAAAAAAAACACAAACTAACAGCGATGCTTAAAAAAAAACAAATAAATAAACTTTAGAACTTTTATTGAACCGGTAATTGGAAAGTAGTCTTCCAATTGTCATAAATACCTTTAACCTCAACTTGATCCCCATCCCTACTAATCTTTAACATAATCCCACCCAAACAAATATCCTTCAATTCAGTAAACCAACCACTAAAGAACATTAAATCAGGGATCAAATTGTCAAGAATTAAACCAACCATTGGTGCCATGTCGATACCTAAATATCCATAATGTGATAATTTGACAGAGTCCAACATTGGTTGAGTTGGAGAGTTGATATTAATTGTAGAGCTTGTATCCAAGGATGGATGACGGCGGTGAAGCATTGAGACTAGGAAGTTGTACACTTGTGATAGTCGTCCATCGAAAGGAGATTGATCTGTGGAAGATAACGGAGATGTAGGTGGTGACGGTGGAGCGAATTTGGTGGTGTAAGAAAACATCACTTGACGTGCATGATCACATTTCGAGCAGTTACAGTTGTTGAATAAGAAAGATGTGGCATCTAAAGTTTTGTTTGAACTGATTGAGCCATCTTTTTGAAGATCGAAAAAGGGCTTCCAATTATAGAAAAAGTCTGGAATTATTAAAGTTTCTAAACATTTCATGTTCAAAATGTTGGAAAATAGTTTAGCTTTAGAATTCAAATATGATTGATCTATAATAAAGTGAGTTTTCGAATCTGCGTGATCTGATGATAATTGAGGGATCAAAGAGAAATTGTTTAAAGATAGATTCAAGTATTTGATATTAGATGTTGAGCTCAGTGATTTGAAGTTCTCAAGTAGACAGAAAGAAAGATTGGAATCCTTGAATGAATATTCTGCTAATGTTGATGAATTCTTCATTAAATTGTTAGGATTCAAATGAACTATTGACAATTTTTCGACATTTTTTAAATTTGAATACAAAAAGTCAACTAGTTGTAAATTGTAATCATAATCCCATTCATTGATAACTGATTGTTTGAATTTGAATTCAAAAGTTTTCAAATTTTGAAAGCTTATGCATTTAGCTATAGATTCTAGACGCGATAAATCATTCAAATTGACTGATAAATTGATCAAATTCGTAAAATTGACCTTGTTGCAAAACGAATCGCTAAGAAACGAATCAGCAGATTGGGAGCTAACCAATTCTAAGGATCTCAAATTTTCAAAAAGAGAGTTTAACTGAGGAGTTAAAACAAGTTGACTTTCTTTGTGTCTGTATTTATTTTTATTATTGAGTGACAATGAGTGGGTTTGGATTGGTAATTCATTCAATTCATCAAGGTTATTCAATTGGTAACTTTCTAAAGTAGCAATGGCACCATTGTCAAAGGAGAAACGATCGTATTGACTGAACTCGTCTTCGTCATTTTCGTAAAGCATCTGACAACTTGAACTTGCCTTCATTTTTCTTGAATTCAAATATTCCTTGTTGAAATGGATGAAGTTGTAAGTTCTAGAACCAGCCAGTGGGTTTGCTATAAACTCCCTCAATCCCAATAAAGGAACATTTGAGTGATTGATTTTATAATGGATCAATAGATCAGTTAATAGCTCCAAATTTTGAATTTCGTCCAGATTTGACACATTGATTACAACTTTGCATATAAAGGGAACTAAATTTTTGTTGGAATATAATGCTTGAATAAACGAATTGTAGTTCTTAGTATGCAATGTTGTGAAATCCGTAGAATTGGATTCAATCCTTGATAATGTTATATCGTTGTTGTTTATTAAAATTGAGGAATAAAGAGCTTTGTTGCAGTAGTAATTGAGAAGTTTGTTAGTTCTACCTAAATGAATCAAATCTGAAGTTCCCTTTATATTTGATATTATAGCACCTAGAACATTGTCTGGATAGTTAAGTAAATCACAATAATAGGATATAGTCATCTTGTAGGTGTATAATATGTTATTACCTTGAAATAAGTTCAATTCAACCCATCTTTAAGAAGAATCAAGTTAAAAAGGGAAACTTTATAGCTTTATATACCTTTGCTATATGTCAAACAGTTTGTAACCAGACGGGTGACCTTAAATTGTTTTAGAATTTCCCTCGAAAAACAAAAAATTTAAAAAAAAGAAAAAAAGAAAACACACCAAAACGGTGAAATTTGGGGGGGGGGAGGGGAAATTCGAGCTGCAAAGCAAAAAAACTGAAAGTGAGAAATAAAGGATTAGTGCCGTGGAAAAAGAGAATGGGGCACGGGGCGAGGTTTTCGTGTATTGAAATGTGTTATTGGTACTGTTTTGTTGTGTTAAGAGATATAATTATAGAGTATTAATATTACTATTACTATTACTATTACTATTACTATTACTATTACTATTACTATTACTATTACTATTACTATTACTATTACTCTTATTTTTGTGACTATAAACAGGCAAGGTTTTAATGTTCCTGATCTTTAAAAAGGGCCTGTGCAAGCGAATTCAGGGCCCACTTAGTCTTGCTTGAATTACGCACGTTAAAAAACTATCAACAGTTATTATTAGTAACTCCGATACACAAACCAAACATCACTCACTCACAAACGGGTGACCACACGAATGCCATCTACCCATTTCCATCATCATCATCTCATCTTATTGTATTTTGGGTGTTCTTTTTTTTTTTTTTTTTTTTTTTACTTGGTTCTTAGTCTAAATAAAAAATATGGCCTCCTAGGTTCTTAAAGACTAGTGAGTTAACCATTAAAAAAAACAAATTTAACCCACAGTACACCGAGGAAAAGTGTCAAATGGCGGCATCGTCAATTTCTGTTTTCTGCTCAGCAAGTAGTTGATCTTTTTAAATTGCTTCAATTAGAGACACCACATCACTGGTTGGGTTATATGTTTAATTTTACTTTTACCCACCATTGATCTATGAAAAACATTCCTACCTTGTATCCGTTAAGTGAAGTAGAGATGAGATGAGATGAGATGAGATGGTTTTGTCAAATTCTATCAATAGCTTTGTAGGTAATCATTTCCCCGCGCAATCTCATGCCTCGGTTAGTTTAATACCTATTTATTAATCTTTTGAGCTCCATATAGCCACCTCTTTCCTCAGATCTCCAGTAATTGAAGCGGCTTTTAAAAGTATAATGTATACAAATATTTGCCACGAACATCCCAAGAACATGCATCTTGGCTGATTGAATATTTCCCCCACCAAAAGGGTTTCAAATCTTGAAGTGGGAATCGCTTCACCTTTCCATTTTTTCTGATCCTTTGCTTTTAACCCACTTTTGCATTCGCTTGGAATGTAACACGGAATAACTGGGTTACTTCAATGCAGTCGTGTTGAGAGTCTGGTAGTTGACGTTTGTTACATAGTTTTAATCTGAGTTAAATGAGAGGAACTTTAAAAAAAAAAGAACAACTCCAAACGATTGTATGAAATGTGAGCGTAAATTTTTTAAACAAAAAGCGATACAACATAATACTATTTTTAATTTGATTATACATTCATCAATAGTTATAAAGTTGATCAGTACTCTTTGAAGCCAAAAAAAGAACTGTTAATTGACATTAACTTGAGGTAGAATAAAACTTGTAACAAAAATATATATTTCGACAACTGCAGGATTCGAACCTGCGCGGGCGAAACCCAAAAGATTTCTAATCTTTCTCCTTAACCACTCGGACAAGTTGCCAATTGTTGAACTTGTAAGGATTCCACCTCTTGATGCGACGCCGACCTCATTCGGACTGTTTCCTCTTGATGCGACGCCGACCTTACAGCGATGCGACGCCTTCCTTATTAGGATATTTGTTTTTAGATTACTAAATTAGGAAATACTCTCGAGTTGTTGACAACGTCGTCAACACTCGACTTCTTACTATATTTGTTTATATTCCTTATTCCTATTTAGTTACTTATTCTATCGATGAAGATATAAGATCATCAAATATGATATCAATTTTGATTTCAAATACTTTGTTAAATATTTAAGTAGTTTTAAATAACAATCGAATCATCACAGAACTTTGTAAGGAATCCTACGACTTTCCCACTTTGTTACTGTTGTTGTTATTTCGTGGTTTCGCATCGGTTTACTGTGCTCCCGCCAAATCCCTATTTTTTCCTATTTTGAATTTACTTTACTTTCCTCTTTTTGAGTTGCTTGATTTTAGCAACTATTGTGTTTAATGGTTGGAATGACCTTAGCCTGCTGATGACTTCGTCAGGACTAATATTCTTTACTATATCTAGCTGTGTATTTCGCTATTCTTGTTTAGTTATCTTCCTGTCGATTAGATAGAAAGAGGATCAAATCAAATACAGAATTTTGATCTTAAAAGATTTTAAACAGTTTTAAATAACTTCCGAAGCTGATTATGTCATGCAGTAGGCAAAATTGATTATGTCATGCTATTATTACATAATATATTACATCATTTGTTGTGGATTTAGGAAAGTCTGTTGTGGCTATAGGCATTCCCTTCCTGTACACAGGCACTCCCCAAAACATTAACTGCTTACCATATCAATGACATAATCCTTCGGGAGTAAAGTTGCGAAACCAAAAGTAAAGTGCGGAAAATAAAATTTTTCGTCCCCCATTGGAAAACATGTGGACAAATCGAGAAATGATTCATTTGCACACATTACATTTTAAACGAATGACTCTTCTAATCAGTTTATAACCTTTCAAGCTGGTTTTAGAACTGTCCTTTTTATCAACCATAAACACCCAATATATTTGTTCCCTTCCATATATATATATACACAAAAATGTCTGAGTCAAAGGTTTACAGATCCACACGTTGCTCCACCGAACAAGCTGTCTCATTTGAAGATGCTATCATTACTGGTTTAGCCAAAGATGGTGGTTTATTCATCCCTGCTGTCATTCCTCAATTGCCAGCAAACTTCTTGACTGAATGGGCTGACTTATCATTCGAAGAATTAGCTTTCAACATTTTATCATTATACATTGACTCTTCTGAAATTCCAACCGAAGACTTGAAAACTTTGATCTCTAAATCATACTCAACTTTCAGATCC
The DNA here is from genome assembly GCA_030557545.1 of Ogataea salicorniae. Lineage (NCBI taxonomy): Eukaryota > Fungi > Ascomycota > Pichiomycetes > Pichiales > Pichiaceae > Ogataea > Ogataea salicorniae. Next base: position 130,145 of record JAKTPI010000001.1, read on the forward strand.
AAGGATGTTACCCCATTAGTCAAGATCGATTCAAAATCCAACTTGTATCTTTTAGAATTGTTCCATGGTCCAACCTACGCATTCAAGGATGTTGCCTTACAATTTGTTGGTAACTTATTTGAATACTTCTTAGTTAGAAAGAACGCTACTAAGAAAGAAGGTGAGGAAAGAGATATCATTACCGTTGTTGGTGCCACTTCTGGTGATACCGGTTCTGCCGCCATTTACGGTTTAAGAAACAAGAAGGATGTCAGTGTTTTCATTTTATATCCAACTGGTAGAGTCTCTCCATTACAAGAAGAACAAATGACCACTGTTTTAGACGATAATATCCACACTTTATCTGTCAAGGGCACTTTCGATGACTGTCAAGATTTAGTCAAGCAAGTCTTCAACGATAAGGAATTCAACGACAAACACCACATTGGTGCCATTAACTCAATTAACTGGGCAAGAATCTTGGCTCAAATCACATACTACTTCCATGCTTACTTCCAACTATTGAAACAATTACCAGAATCTGAACGATCCACTTTCAGAGTCAAGTTCGTTGTTCCATCAGGTAACTTTGGTGACATTTTAGCTGGTTTCTATGCCAAGGAAATGGGTTTACCAATTTCAGAATTGGTTGTTGCCACCAACGAAAACAACATTTTGGACAGATTCTTGAACTCTGGTAAATACGACAAGAGTGCTGTTAAGGAAACTTACTCCCCAGCTATGGATATTTGTGTTTCTTCCAATTTCGAAAGATTTTTATGGTACATGATTAAGCGTACCTCTGCTGGTGATGATGCTTTGAAAGCCGGTTCTATCTTGGCTACATTCATGTCTGATTTGTCATCAAAGGGTGAATTCAACGTTGACCCAGAAACTATAAAATTAGCTCAATCTATTATGGACTCAGCCACTATCACCAACGCACAAACTGTTGAAACCATCAAGTCTACTTACGAATCTACTTCCAACAAATACATTCTGGACCCACACACTGCTGTTGGTATCAACACCTCATTACTAAAAATGTCCAAGGATGGTGAAGATTCAAACATTAAGTACGTTTCTTTATCCACTGCTCACCCAGCCAAGTTCTCTGAAGTTGTCAACCAAGCTTTGAGCGGTTTCTCCGATTACTCATTTGAAAAAGACGTTTTACCAAATGAATTAAAACAATTGAGTTCGTTGGAAAAGAGGATCAAGTTAATTGATACTGTTGACCTGAAAGTTTTGGAAAAGACCATTGTTGAAGAATTAGAAAAGGAAGGTAAGAACTAGATTTTTAGTAGGCGATTAATTGTATTTATTTAAAGAACTGTGTTGCATTTTTGAAGATATTGCTATTGATACATAAGTAACTAGTAGCTAGTAAATAATAAAATAAAATGCTATAAAAAGGGGTGAAAGTAAATAAGAAAATGCATTAAAAATAAGAGCGGTTACGTAGCCCTGCAAACTAGGGCAACGACCGAAAGAAAAACACGAAACTTTGCAAAGCGATCTAGTGTGAGTGTTTAGCTCTGTGTGTATAATATAAAGATGTGTTGATTATATGCTTATCGTCATCTACGAGTTGTAAATTCTTTTATTACTATATGAAGACAAGACTAGATAAAAATCATACCACAAAATTTATCATGTCCTCAAAATACCAAAGAGACAAGCAAAAGAAGCAACAAAGGGGCTCCGCTTCTCAAACTCCAAAACCACAAGTTGCTCCTCAACAACAACTTCCTCCTCAACAGCAGCCTCCTCCGCAGCCAACATCTATCAACTTGAAACCAACAGATATAACAATTTCCAAATCATTGGAATCAGTTTTTCCTGATAAAGTTGAGTTATTTAATAAATTAAAGGCCAAAGAAAGAGAATTGGATCTAATGATCAATAAAAAAATCATTGACTTGCAAGACTATCAACAGACTTTAAACAATGGATTGATTGAACAAGGTGAAGACGATGAAATCTTACGTATTTTTATATACAACACAGCTGAAAACCAAGCATGGCAAACAGATCCGAATCTAACAGGAACAGCAACACCCTCACCACCACCTTCGTGGACATTAAGGGTGGAAGGTAGATTACTTGGTGATACCGAATCACTAGATTCACCAACAAGAAGAAAATTCAGTTCATTTTTATCTGGTATATCAGTAGAGTTAAAGGCTAAAGATGGTAATCAAGAAGATTTGAAGATTTTTTCAGTGAATGCCGGTTCATCTTCACGTATCATTGAATGGCACGATACTTTTGAAACAAATGAAGTTGAGCGTCAAAAGCAACAATTTGATGGATTAGATATCAAACGTGGTGGATCATCAATATTGACCCAAGATATACCAGATGGTGAATCCGTTGAAGTTGACGAGCGTGAAATTATAGCCGAAATCGTCATACAACCAAAGATGTTCCCAATCAAATTACAAATCATGAAGGATTCATTGATTGAATTAACAGGTTGTAATGAAATTACTCAACCTGATTGTATTCATAAGATTTTTAACTACATCAAGATGAACAACTTGTTTGAAGTTCAAAACATTCAACAACAAGCAACAGACGGAAAAGCTACCGGACCACCACAACAGATAGTGTCAGTTAAGACCGATGATCTACTATACCGTATCTTTGAAACGAGCTCATTGACACTTTCACAAATTATGGAAATCGTTTCAACAAAGCTGTTGAAGCCAGTGGAACCAATCAGATTAACTTATAGTATCAACACTTTGAAAAACACTACATTAGGTGACGTTATCATTGATTTAAGAGTGAATTCGAAATTAATCGATCCTAAATTCAAACCAGGTGAAGATCAGTTGAATTCAATTAACGAATTATTGAATGAAACGTTACTGAATAAAACTATCATCGATGATTTCAATAAGTTGAATGAAAATCTAAGATTGAATTTACAATTATTGAATTATTCAAAGATGAAATATGATTTCTATAAGAAATTGTCAGAAGATCCAGCTGGATTCTTGCAAAAATCCCTAGATAAAAATAATGAATTCTTGAAGATATTATCATCAGATTCAGTTTCATTTGGTAATGACGGATTAATCGACGAAGAATTAGTTAGAAGATCCGAATTCTATTCAGATGAATTCCTAAGTGAGCATATCGGTACTCTGTTTAACTCCGCTAGAATATAAACCTTGTTGTTTGAAATTCATTCATTTTTTTTTCATCTCCATTTTCCCCATTTCTTTTACTATAATGTTTTGTATATTTTTGTTTGATGTTCAGAAACTGTATAATAAGTTAACAATAATTTTTTTTCTCTTCTTAATTTCCAAAATAAACAATAAAAAAGTATACAAGAGCATATATACGTTTTTCTAACAAAAAGCAAAAAAAATCATATAAACCAAATCAACATTGATTGCAAGCCATCATACATAGTTTAATGCCGTCTTTTTAGTCTCGTACATCATTCTATTAACCAAAGCCTGATAAGGCATATTTAAAAATTTCAAATCATCTATTTACTTCAGCCAACTTTTGTTGCAACTCATTAACCCACGCCTGCTTGAACCCGTCACTCAATTCCATCATCAATGCCTCAAAACTAGCTTGTTCAAATTGTTTCTCTGATTCCGTAGGTGAAGCATACCAGCCATTGTCATTAACTGTCACGCTATATGACTTACCTTCTAAAGTAGTTAGTTCAATATGAGGGGCTGCTGTAGTGCTGCTATCACCGCTTGATTTGTCCAGCTTGAAGGATGAAAAGAACTTTCCTTGTGGGGTAGAATATTCTTGCTCGATCTGTGTCAATTCGATAGTTTTGTCAATCATGGTGTATTTTATTGTATTAAATCAAACGCTATTCTTATAATTGGATCTGCCGAAATGTATCCCCTATATATATAAATGAAAATGGATTACATATAATCTAATCCTTTAACACACAGGAAGAAACATTTATTCAGTAAGGTACCATTCCAACTCCATTACAATGTCCAGTTCCAACAGTGATTAATTAACTGTTAAAACAACCTTGCACCGTTAACAATTTGCTAACAAAACGCGACTTTATTTTGAATCCATTTGTTCTAACCTTGGATACAAAGCAAGTGTTAAAGAACTAATTATTCACTTATGTTCCCTTGTGCTGTGGAGTTCTTTGTCTACATAATTAAACAATAATCCAGCACACTAAAAGAAAAAAAAAATGAGTGCCAAACAAGTTGACTTTGCAGATTTACCATTGGTTGATTCAGACCCTTCTGATCAAGAACGTGAAGAACAACAAGATGAGGAACTAACCATTGTGGAAGAGTACAAACTATGGAGAAAGAATTGTAGGTACATGTACGATTTTATCTCCGAAACAGCATTAACATGGCCTTCATTAACAATTCAATGGGTTCCAGTCAACACTTTTGAGAACAAACTAAGAGACACCAAGATTGCCAAAACGAGAAACGTTTTATTGAGTACACATACTTCTGGTGAAGATACCGACTATTTGAAGATTGCAAGTACGCAATTACCTTCATCTATCTTCCCACAAGGTGTAGAAATTACTCCTGAAGAGTTACAAACTGTTAATTCAAGATTGAAAATCAGTAAGAAATTAGAACAAAGTTGTGAGATCAACAGAGCTAGATACATGCCTCAAGATTCTAAATGGCTGTCCACCATCAATGGATCTGGTGAAGCTTACTTGTATCAATTGGATGCGAAATTTAATGAGTTAACCAAAGTTCAATTGGATCACCACGAAGAAAATGGTTATGGTTTATCTTGGAATCCAATTGTTAAGGGCGAACTATTGACCGGTTCTGATGATAAGACCGTTGCCTTATGGGAATGTGACAATTTGGAAGGGAAGACTACATTGAAACCAACATCCGTTTTTAAATCCCACGATGCTATAGTTAACGATGTTAGATGGCACAATTTTTCAGGAAACACTTTTGGTTCTGTCTCTGAAGATAAGCATTTCATTTATCAAGATAAAAGACAATCAACACCATCAATCAAATCTATTCTTTCTTCAAAGACAACTTTCAATACTTTATGCTTCTCTAAATTCTCATCAAACTTGTTTGCCACAGGTAGTGAAGATGGTAACGTTTACTTGTACGATATAAGAGACACTTCCAAACCACTACACATAATGATGGGCCATACTAAATCAATAACCAATTTGGAATGGGATCCTCATAACGAAAATATAGTAGGTTCTTCATCTTCAGATCGTAGAATAATTTTATGGGACATCAACAAAATCGGTGAAGAGCAATTACAGGACGAATTAGATGACGGTGTTCCTGAATTGTTAATGATGCATGGTGGCCATACCGGGTCCATTAACGATTTCCAATTCAACGAAGAGATCCCATGGTGTCTGGCAAGTTGTTCTGATGACAACATTGTCCACTTGTGGAAAGTTAACAAGAAGGTTTTGGACGATGGTAGTGGTGACGATGTTGACTTAAAGGGACTAGAGTAGTATATGTAGCCGTGTAATTAAATGTATAAAATATAGAAAGTATCGCCTAAAACAACAACAAAGTTTGTGTCGCATACTTTTGTGAACCCGCGCTTCAAAATGTCGAGCGAAAAACGAAAAATTCGAGATTTGGATCGTTTTTAACCATTTAAGTGGTTTTTATTTGCACAAGAACAAAAAGATATCGTTATCAATCACAAACAATCGGTACTTTTAAACGCCATTAAAGAATATTAATTGCACCATCATGTTTTTAAGATCAGCTTCATTTTTTTTAAACCCAATGAAATCCGAGTTCTGTAAAACAGGAGTGAGGTATTCGGCCATATCTAAAAAGAAGAGAATCCCTGTTCAATTGTTGAAAGATTTCCCAGCTATCGGAATAAAAGGACAAATTGTGCAAGTTAAGCCAAGTACGATGATGAACAAATTACACCGTCATAATGGTGCCGTTTACTTAAACGTTGAAGGCAGTGAACCTGCCATTCCAGTTGTTAAAATTGATGAAACTCTACAAGCTCAAATCAGAGAACAAGCCAAACAACTGGCATCAGTAACATTATCTGAAACATCCAACAGTAAATTACAAGAAAGATCAGAGGAATTATTTACATTGGACCAATTATCTGCATTTGATCTAAATTCTTCATTAGGAGCAGACAGAGACATTATTTTATCCAAGATTCCAAAGAGAGTTCAATTTTCGAACGATGCATTCAAATCCAAATTGACTAGACCAGTGTTTAAAACTAGAATCCAATCAGTTTTGACTAAAATGGTGATCAGAGATTTGAAAGAAGGTGAAACTGAAAGTTCGGTGAATGAATTCTTCGGTCCAAGATCAACTGTTTTGAAAATCATGGATCCTAAAGCTGATGAAGAAATAGAAGTTATTGAAAAATTGGGCGATTATGATGTCTTGTTATGTGATGTTAAAGATGGATTAAAAGAATTGCATACTTTGACGTTGACAGTCAAACCATCCGGTGATAACAAGAACAAGGATTAGAGGGGATGAAGAATGGAAACACAAAAAAAAAAACATACGTTTATATATATAGACATATTAGTAATACACACATCTTGTAATTAGTTTTAAATTCATACATTAGATAATTATCAATAGTAAGTTAATTGTATACTGGTTTGCTTTGTAATTTGCAGTGTATATACTTAGTTATCAAACAACAAAACCGGCCATGTTCTTCCTTATCAGTATGAAATAGATTGAAAATTGTTCGTACACTGCGTACAATTTTTATAAAAATTATTCTTTATTTACCATTTCAAAACCAACTCTACTATAGTCTATATGGGAAAATATATGATTAATCCACAGACAATAAACTATAAATATTGAGAATATGGCAATAAGTTCTCTTCGATCAAAAATCACAGCCATTTCAAAAAGATCAGCAAAGAACAAGTTCAAACCCCTACCGCCATCCCCACAAAAGAAACAGCGTCAAACCACAGGATCATCTACCACAGCAGCATCGTCAAATTCAACAGCTTCACCAACAACAACACCAAACAACAACGATGAATCATACGAAGTGTCTAATTATAACGTCAGTATATTTGGTGAATTACCGAGTTTCAACCAACTTCGAACAAATGAACTGGATCTAGATCCGAATTTAGACGACGAAGACGATGAACTTAACCTTTCTATCATCAGCAAATCAATCGAGTTCCTCAAATCTATCAAATTTGATAACGTGCAACGATCGTCATTTGGTAAGATAACCCAACATAAAATAGTGAAACAACGTAACAATTACCCCGATGTTGTCATTTTGAATCAACTGTACTCGATATTTGTAGGTGATGAAACGTACATTGATTTGAAAATTGACAAGTTGGTGAGGAATCGAGTTTTAAAGATAATTAATTTAAGTTATGATGAGTTAGAGTTTAAGTTGATCATTTTGTTGGATGATCTAGTTGATTTAATAACGTTTCAAACATCGGTTAACAAAATATCTAAATCTGAAGAACAGGAAAACAAAAATTTCATTGAACTATTGAAAGATTATCCGAACTTAATCGAACTATCACCAAATTTACTATCTGCATATAAATTGAAAGCAACTTCTTTAATCTCAAGAGGATTCCTTACGCTATCCAATGCAAATCAAACAGATTACAAACTTTCGTTACCGTCCTTAGGTCCCGTTTTGAAAATGCTGAGACTGGCAAGTAAGACTATCTACAAGTTGATTAAAAACACAAGCAAGATGAATCAAATGTTAGAGAGTGATTTGAAAGCCAAGTGGGAGTTTAATGATGGCCATTTCAGGAAAATGAATGGTGTTAATTTACTTTGGTGTTTAAGTTTGATGTCTGGGTTAGGTGTTATTGAAGGGTTCAATTCACCAATGGGAAGAGTCTGGAGGTTGACAGGTAAGAATCCGTAATTTATATATGCATCTATTTATTTATCATTTTTTACATTAATGAAAGAATTAAAAGCTGAAAAAATATTTTGGTTTTTTGGGATTGATATATAAGGATTATATATATAGTAAATGTAGACAAAGGTTTTGAGAAAAAAGACAATAGAAAGAAAACGATTCAAAGAATAAACGAAGTGAAAAAAAAAACAAACAAACAGCAAAAAACACAAAATTGCGGTTGGAATAATAAAGCTCAAAGCTAATAAAACAAAGAAGTAAAGCAGATGCGCAACAAGAACTACAAAATAAAGTATTGAGTTGTATGATATACTCTTTTAGAAAAACTAGATAGGCCAATCTATGATCTAACCTTTTGTTTGTTCATTGCCTTTCTTTGCTTCTTTTCATTTTGTTTCTTTTCATACTTCTTTTGTTCTTCTTCAGACATACTTTCTCTCAACTTCTTTTGTTCTTCTAATTTCTTAGTAGCTAATAATTCCTTCTTCTTGTCTTCTTCGATTTTTTGTAATTTAGCAAGTTCAGCTTCTCTAATCTTCTTGACCTTCTTGGTCAATTCTGGTCTGAATGAAGCTTTAGAAACAATGTAGTCGACATAAGTGTTCAATAAGAAGTCAAATAGAGCATGTAAAGCTAATGAATCAGTAGCATTCTTTGGAACGTACAATTCAATGAAAATCTTCTTCTTAGCTTCAGTTAAATCGGCAACTGATTCAGGCTTGTCGGTTGGCATATCGGAAATGACAACGTATTTCAAAATGTTCTTACATTGTTCTAAAACTTCAGAGAATTTCTTTTGATACAAAACATCGTTCATTTCTGGAACTTCGTTCATGAAAACATATTCAACTGGTAATTTGGAAGATTCAGCGGTTTTGGATAATGATAAGAAGTAGTTTTCAGTTCTGTACTTGTTCATGTTTTTCTTGGTAACAATACCCCAAATGAAATCATCGAATTGCTTGCTTGCAGCAGAATCAATATTCAATTCTAAGGATAAAGTATCTTCAGGGGTTGGAATAGAATCCATGAAGAAACTCAAAATGAATTCAAAGATCCAAACGAAAAAGTTTTGTCTGGCTTGTAATTTAAACTTGGCAACAAATGATTCAATGTTTAATCTACCAGAACAGTAGAAGGCAAAACGTTCAGCATCATCTTTACAGTATAGTAATTTTTGAGTGACACCAACTTGATAGAATTGTTCTTTGAATAGTTCAATGTTTGAATTGATAACATTGGTGACCAGTTTTTCATTGTATCTAGCACCAATGTAGTAGAAAACAACGTATGAAACAATGAAACCAACAGACATTAATTCAACAGACCATGGGTACAATCTAAGCCTTTCCATTCTGGTCATTTCTAATAATTCAGGGACAGTGTAATCATTGTAAGTTTTAACTTTGTCGACAACTTCTTCGACAAGGTCTTCAGCACAGGCCAAAACGGCTAGCAATGGGAGTAACAAGGCCTTAGTGAACATTTTTATACTATGGTCCGATTGTTTATTGAGTATATAAATTACAACACCAATGGGAGGTAGATTCTTAAATCAGACATTGATTCAAGTGTGATAATAAATAACAGAAGTTTGAGTAACGATCAGATTCGATTGTCGATTGCAAATCCTCGACGTTTTCGAAAAGTGCGCCAGTCATTTTCTTTCTTCACGTGAAAAGTAAACGTGCCGCCGTTTTTGTATAGTTACTTTACGAGTAATTTGAATATCCAATATACGGATTCGGTATGTACTTGTTTAAATAGTTTTTATATATATATACAGAATAGATGGAGGGTGATGGATGGGAATGGGAATAGGAATGGAAGTTGGAAAAATCAAGTGAGGGGTGTCTAATGACTGGTGGTCTTGATCTCTTGAACATCCAACTTGGAGTTTCTGATGTAGTAGTGTCTGTTTCTTGGTCTGTACTTAGCTGGTCTCTTGATAATATCAACTCTGACAATATCTGGATGGAACAATGGAATGTGAATTTCAACACCCAAACCGACAATCATATTTCTCACCAAGATCGTACTAGAGATACCAGATCTTTTAACCATTAGGATTTGACCAGTGACTGGTTTTTGATTCTTGTAAATGACAGTGATCACATCATCGGCTCTTAAACGTTCCGGGTTCTTTGGATCGATAAGTTGTCTCTTGTTAGCTGTCTTGTCTAGTTTTGTATATTGTGCTTCTGCTATGTATTCTAGTAGTGGTTTACCGTTACGTAATTTAGGTAGCGGTTCGTATTGGATCATTTGTTCTTTCTTGACTGAAATAATGAAATAAAGGATAAAAAGAGAAATTTAATAGATATGTTAGTATTCTTGCAGTAAATATTATAAAATCAATCGATTCAATTGGAGGTTAAACAAAAGGTACTTACACAAAGGAGCAGTGGAGGACATTTTAAGACATTGAATTATTGGTCGGGTGCAAGATTGCTTTAGCAAACTGCTTGTGATTTTTCTTATGGATAATAAAAACATGGTTGTATGTGTGTATAATGAAGGATATAACGTAGCTAACTATCTGATAAAATCCTGCGTTATACAAATGCACTCTCTATATTCTTTAAATCTGTACAAACGATAACATTTCAACACTTCAATGAAGCATTTTGAAAAAATTTGTGGTTTTGGAGCGTTTGAACTTTTTGGTTGTAGTTTTGGAGCGGTGTGAGGTGTCATTACTTTCTGAGATGTTAATTATTTGTGGGAAATGTATCCTTGTTTGATATTGTAACACAGGATAAACAAGGGATAGAATGCTTGTCACAGAATAACCCAGTATAGCATGCAAAAATTATCCAGCTTTGTATTTGTAGGACTAAAGAAAAATATTCAAAACCCTCAAACCGAAGTATAAGAGTTGAGCTGTGATTAAACGCAACTGTTTTCCTTCAGAATAGCAGTTGACACACGATGTCTTTTGGGATAGTCAAAAATATATATCAATATTGTTTTATCGTTTTGTTATTTCATAAAGTGGATTTAACTATAGCGGTAGTTAGTGCCACACTGGAGAAGCTAGTCTTCGCTTAAAGAAACAAGATTTTACTATTACGTAATGTACACCATAGGCCGACTGGTCAGTTGTTATTTCCATGTACAAATACAGGCTACTGATGATTGGTTGGGAATAAGATAGAACGGATACTTTAAATAAGAGCCAAAATACAATATGCTGTTAGAGTAGAAAACATCAAAAATTCAAGATCTTTGGGAACCATACATCATCATCAAATACACTAGAATTTGAAAATTCCGTTTTTTCCACAAGTACTACATCAACAACCATTCAAGATCGTCGCTACATAGAGATGACTTATCCACCACCATCCGAATCACCCTTGATTACCTATCTACTAAACCATAAATCGATATCTCCAATATGGTCAAGGTATATAAAACATTCCATTTTACAAAAACTTTCTGATGGGTCATTGTCAGATCATCAATTCAAGTATCTAAATTGTCAGAACAAGTTGTACTTGGATCGTTATGCTGTTCTTCATGAACAAATCAAATGTCAACTGTCAAATGAACACCAGTTGGAGTTAATAAACTACGAAACAAATGCAATATTGTTGACTAAATCCATCATTGATATTATAGTGGACCAATTCCCGCTCACTACCGAAGACGAAGTTAGATGCACTGAGATTACAAATTATTTGACCCACTTGACTACAGTGGTTGAAACGTTTGAAGGTGATTGGTTTTCACAAATACTAGCTTTTGTTCCATGTGTGCTAGGCTATTACATTGGTATTTCAATAGTTTTGACAAATCTCAAAAATAATGATGTTTCTTCAGATCTACAGAACGTTGATCATGTGAATTGGTTAAAAGGTTGCGCTAGCTCAGAGTGTTTAATCGATTGTAATTACATGATTGAACTGCTTGGCAAATATCAACCTGTAGATACCAATATAATGGATGATGCTGAAAAAATGGATATTCTGGTTGACATTTTCAAGAAAAGTTGTGAATTAGAAGTTGCCTACTGGGATTCTGTTTTGAAAGTATAATCAATTCATGACTAGAACATCACTACTTTTATGCATTCACTAATTATTCAAAAAAAAACCCCATTAACCTTTTATTATTCAAATAAATAACTAAACAAAAAATAAACACATCTCTATATTCGAATGTGCATACATATATAAAAATTTCCCAACTTGCTTCCTGTAATTTTTAATGAACTAATCGATAGCCACATCCCCCGATGTGGACAGGAAGCTCAAAATTAAAAAAAAGTTCCCCTGGAAAAGAGTATACCTATTCATTGCTTATCCAAAGTATATTCAGAAAGACTTCCATTCTTGCTACAGAAGTACAGCTGATCAATGAATTGGACCATGAAACTACCAACACCTAAACCCAACTTTTCACATTGGCGACCTGCGATTTCTCCAGCTTGTTTATACAAGGCACATGCAGCCACTGTAGCAAGGAATGAACTTTCAGGATTTGCCGCTAAATGGGCAGCAATAACTGAACCTAAGGAGCATCCTGTTCCCGTAACACGAGACATCATTTCACTGCCACCTTTAACATAAGCGATATTAACCTTAATGTCATCGCCATAAGAATGTGTGGATTTCGAGTATGGTGTACCATCAACAATAATATCATAAACACCAGTGACAACAACAACGGCTTTTGTAGCAAGTGCTAACTGCTTAGCAGCTTCAACAACGGGTTGGAATTGAGCGATGGAAACTGGTCCATCTTTATCACTATCTTCTTCAGCGAAATCAACTCCACGCATAGCTTTCTCAACACCAGCAGCTGTGTATATCTCACCAGCGTTACCTTTAATAACAGTAAATAAACCTTCCAATAACATCCGTTTCACAGATTGTTTACGTAGCGATGATGCACCTGCCCCCACAGGATCATAAACGATTGGTTTTTGGTGTTTGTTATAAGCTTTCACTGCAGCAATGTACATTTCAGTGCCTATTTGATCTGGAGTTCCAGTATTCAACAATAGCGACGTGTTTGAATATGAAGCTAGTTCGTTGAATTCATCAGCACATTCTGACATCAATGGAGATGCACCTATAGATAGTGTAATATTTGCTGAGAAATTTTTGACAACTCCGTTTGTAATATGATGAACCATTGGATTGATTTTGCTAACATTTGTTATAACATCACTCAACTGGCTCTTTGTGATGTTCAACCCAGTGTCTGTAAATCTGTATAAAGTTGGAGTTTCCCACAACTCCTTTAGCTGCTTAGTGGCTTTACCGGCATCTTCACTGGCCATAACACAAGAAACAACAGCAACACCATCAATAGTAAGCTGTGGTAAATCCCCAAAAGCAGGTAATGTTGACAAGTATCTAACTCTTTGAACATTAGTTTGATTAATACCACCGATCAAACAAGTCTTAATGCTGCTTTTTCTTCTTTGAATAACTTCCAGTAACTTATGAGCCCCAATTGGACCCATTGCAATCTTTTCAGTCTTCTTCGTTTTAGTATCAAAACAAATACCAATACCAACATAATCAGCACCATCATGAATTGCTTGTTCCAACTCGTGTGCATAACCAGTACTAACCCCAATGATCTTATTCGGACCAAGCAGTTGTCTAGCCAAAGGAACGCTCATGTCTTCTTGACCAACGTGCAAATGTGCATCGACAGCCAATGCAACATCAACACGGTCATTAATGATTAAAGGAATCCCTGCAGCATCTGTTAATTTCTTGACTTCAATGGCACGATCAATAAATGCACGGGTAGATAGGTTTTTTTCACGAAGTTGGATGCAAGTTGCACCATTATTGATCGATGCAGAGACTTGGTCTAGGAAAGTGGCCGACGAAGGAACCATTTCGGAGTTCGTGACCAAGTATATCGATAGGTCAAAATTTGAACGATCCATTTTCTTTGTTTAAATTTGATTTGATATGGTGATTAGCCAATGGTTTGTTTATCACAAAAGGAGGAGGAGTCTAAAGTTTGAATATCAGGCTACCTTATAAAGTATTTCCATTTGAGGTTGAGGCAAAAAAAAAAAAGATGAGCGACAGTGTGTGGGAGGCTGGCAACCGAATAAACCGGCTGAACAGTACGGGAAGATTTTGGATGGATATACTACTTGAAAAATAGGACAAGAGAAAAATGTTCAATAATAGGGGATGAAATGAAAAAAAACGCATAATAGTGTTTGGGAAAGAAAGAACATATACAAATACATATCTAGGTATATAAGGATAACCAATGTATAATGGAAACCTAAACAATAAACTTCAAGTTAGGATCAATTTGATGAGAGGAACTGAGTTGTGGTTTTTGGGTATATTTTTGGGCCAACACAGTTCTAATGTTTTGCAAGAGGGTCAAATAACTTTGGTTTGGATTCGAAGTTAAGACTTTAATCAAAGCATACGACAAAGCACCAGTAAACGAACCTGCTTCATTAGCGTCTGCAGATGTTTGAGAATCTTTACAACCGGATAACATAATAACATCGGCAGATGACATCTTTTTCTGTTTCATTTGTTCAGAGTTTGACGAGGTTGAAGCTTTAACTCTTTTGAAAACGTTGGACACCGATTTAGCCATCAACACTGGATTACGAGAGGCATAACCCATGACCAGGTTCATTGCATCACCACTGGATTCTTTCCAAATGTTGTATTCTTTGATACCACCATCTTGAGCTCTGTAAACAAACGGTAAATCCAGCGCAGTACCAGAATGGCAAGAATCGAAAATAGCCGTTAGTCTACAACCGGTAGGCAATGGTTTAACCATTATATCGTGCATAATATCATCAATCAACGAACCGTACTGTTGGAAATCAACAGGGTAGATACAATCGTCAAATCCATCATCTTCATCACCATCTTGGTCTGCTTCTTGACCACCGTGACCCGAAAAATGGAAAAATAGGGAGTCTTGTGGAGAGGCACCGTTGACTAACCATTGCATGGCACGGATCATGTTGGCTCTGGTTGGAACTTTAACCAAATCTCTTTGATCATCGGTCAGTATAACAATGTTATCCATTGAGTAACCCTGGTAATTGACCAAGTAGTTACACATGTTGTGAACATCGTTGATACAACCACGTAGAGCGCTGCTGGAACCGAAATAGTTGATACCGATCAGCAAAGCCTTCTTACGTCCTGAACAAGAAGAATATTGGAATTGTTGAACTTGGTTGGTACCATTGATATGTTGGACTTGAACTTGTGAATTTGGCATCATTGGTTCATGCTGAGGGACTTGGTATGTGATACCATCTTGTTGTTGTGAGACGGTTGATTGTTGAGCCCAACTTGGAGGAGGAGCTGAAGCTGCAGGACGAGAGTATCCTCTGGTTGGAACAGGTGGTGGACCTTGTCTGTTGAACATTATCAACTACAAGTATTATCTATAGTAATCCTGTAAAGTGTAAAAGATTTTAGGATCAAAACCAAGAAGAAGAAGAAGAAGAACAACAACAACAACGAGATGAAATGCAGGGGTAGTTCTTTTGAAGCCAACAAAATCCTTTATTCAAATCTCCACTCGGCTAATAGAAGTTATCGCGGCGCAGTTTTGCTGGTGCAAGTGGCTGATGTTTACTTACACAGCCTTGAAACATAAAATTTTTAATCGGTTAAAGAAAAGAAAAAGAGAAGTAAATGAAGTGAAGAATGATCTATGATACCAGATGATCAAAAACTCTGATTACTACTCATTATAAATCAAAGGACAACAGAATATAACAAATACTATGTCTAGACCAGAACAGCTTGCTCCACCGGAGATTTTTTATAATGACTCCGAGTCCCATAAGTACACTCAATCCACAAGAGTTCAACACATTCAAGCAAAGATGACATTCCGTGCTTTGGAACTGCTCAACTTGGAACCAAACCAAACACACTTTTTATTGGATGTTGGTTGTGGTTCAGGCTTATCTGGTGAAATTTTGACTGAAGAAGGCCACATATGGGTTGGTATGGATATCTCTCCATCTATGTTGGCAACAGGTTTAGATCGTGACGTTGAAGGTGATTTGTTCCTAGCGGATATTGGTTCAGGTGTTCCATTTAGAGCTGGTTGTTTTGATGCAGGTGTTTCTATTTCTGCTATTCAATGGCTTTGTAATGCTGATACATCCAATAACGAACCAAAAGTCAGATTGGCTAGATTTTTCAATACTTTATACGCAAGTTTGAAAAGAGGTGGTAAATTTGTTGCTCAATTCTATCCTGCGAACGAAGATCAAATTGTGCAAATTACAAGTGCTGCCAAAGTGAGTGGGTTCCAATGTGGTGTTGTTATCGATGAACCAGAGTCCAAGAAAAACAAGAAACATTACTTGGTTTTACAAGCAGGTCACAACGAAAGACCATTGAATTTGGGTCATATGGATGTGGAGAGTGCTGTTCCAAAGAAAGAAAAGAAGTTGAGTAAGAAGATGATGAGAAAATTGGAAACTAAGAAAGATTACATCAAGAGAAAGAAGGATTTGATGACGAAAAGAGGTAAGGCTGTTGCTAAGGACAGTAGTTATACCGGTAGAAGAAGAAAGCCAAGGTTTTAGATAACATTATTGTTACTAAAACTTTCTATTAATCAAACTCCTCTGTATATTATTATTATTATTATTATTATCATTATTATCATCCTTCATATACACTAGTAGTTTTATTTGTCTATATTTGTATTTTCCGCACACCAAAATAGGGACCATTTTCCCATGTAAAACACCAGGGCTTACCAACCACCTGTCTTTATTTTCACTATCTGCCATTTGAAAGTCACGTGCACAAGCTTAAAGTTCATATAAAAAACGCGTATTCAATTCTCGCATTTTTTTTTTTTGATTTCTTTGCAATCAGACAAATTCTCAAATTCTCTCAATTAGAAAAACAAAAGAGCTCATTTCAACTCTCAATTACACGATCTTGTTAGATTTTGAAATTGGTTTCGGTTACCTATTTTTTTGAATTTTTTTCAAAACAAAAACAGCCTCAAGATCTATACGAAGATATACATTAGATAGTATACACATATCATCTTTGATCATCAACTTGCTATTAGTGTCCCATATTTTACATATACAACTCACATAACAGGCAATTATGAATGGATACAGCACACCTATACCTGTTCCCGCAGGAGCACAAACAGGTATACCCCTTCAACAGATGATCTCTATTCCACCAATGCCTATTGAACCCATCAAACCAACTCCCGTCATTCCATTAGACATTCCAATGCCAGACTCAACACTACAATTACATCAATTGTTAAGGCGTTATAGAGAATTACAACTTTCAAACACCTATCAATCAGAAAAACTAGGTATCTTTGAAACTTTGAAAAAAATTGATAAACAACGTGAGTCATATGAGGGTGATTTAAAAGAATTAGATGAAATTTGGCAAAGTAATAAAGAAGAAGTTGATTTGGATCTACTAAAGAAACAAATTATTGGAATACAACTGTTATCCAAGGATCTTGATTTACCATTAGATTTACAACTTTCTTATGTAAATGGACTACCTGAAGAGTCTAGTGAAGAGGAACCGGGTGATGAAAACAATGAATTTGAAGAGGATGAAGAAGCTGCCAATGAAAGTGAAAGCTCAGATGAACCAAAAGATGACGATTTGCTCGAATTACCATTTGATGATTATGAAGAAAAGGCCAGGATTTCAGGTATCGACCCATTCAGAACTAGACCAGATCCTAAAATGCATACAGTTGGTTCAGTCCCTGCTGAAGAACAAATTTACAAAAAAATCAGTAATAGAATTGCAGAATTGGAAAACTTACCAAGCAACATCGGTTCTTATGATGCTACCAATGTCAATAACGATTTACAAAAATCAGCAGACCAAATAATTGAAGGAGTTGATGATTTGAAGATTAGATCATTGGTTGAACTGAAATCACTGTTATTATTACCAAAACAAAAAGAACTAAGACAAAAATTGGTTCAATCTAGTGTTGCCTCTCAACTGTTCAAGAATGAAATCCAACATCCAACATCCAAATCATTAACTAGATCTTACTACATTAGAGATAAAAAGAAGATTGAACAAACTGCAAGGTTAGCTGAAAAATTACAAGAACAACAGAGAAAAGAAAAAGAAGCTTTGGAAAGAGACTTACAAAAACAACATGTTGATCGTATTGAAAGAATCTTTAGAGAAGCTGGTACTGAAGTTGAAGCAAAGAAAAATATGAAGATCTCATTAGGTAGATCCATTCACCATTTACATCAACAAATTGAAAAAGAAGAAGGTAGAAGATTAGAAAGAACAGCAAAACAAAGATTGGCTGCTTTGAAGTCCAACGACGAAGAAGCCTATTTGAAGTTGTTAGATCAAACTAAAGATACAAGAATTACACATTTATTGAGTCAAACCAATTCTTTCTTGGACTCCTTAGCTTCTGCTGTCCAAGTTCAACAGCAAGAATCTAAAGTGATGTCACAAATCGAAAGAGGTGATGACCTGCCAGCTACTGCTGAGGCAGCAACAACAACAACAACAGCATCAGCAACCGCCGATGACGATGACGATGACGATGAAAGAGAAAAAATCGACTATTATGGTGTCGCCCATAAAATTAAGGAAACTGTCACCACCCAGCCTGCCATATTGGTTGGTGGTAAATTGAAAGAATATCAACTCAAAGGTTTGGAATGGATGGTTTCTTTGTATAACAATAACTTGAACGGTATTTTAGCCGATGAAATGGGTTTGGGAAAAACCATTCAATCTATTTCTTTGATCACATATTTAATCGAAACTAAAAAGGAACGCGGTAAGTTTTTGGTTCTAGTTCCATTATCAACCATTACCAATTGGACCCTTGAATTCGAAAAATGGGCTCCTAGCGTTAAAACGATTGTTTTCAAAGGTACTCAACAACAGCGTAAGAATCTTCAATATGAAATTAGAACCGGTGATTTCCAAGTTATTTTAACCACCTACGAATATATCATTAGAGATAGACCATTACTATCCAAATTCAAATGGGCTCATATGATCATCGACGAGGGCCATCGTTTGAAAAACGCTGCTTCAAAGTTATCGATTACTTTGACTCAATACTACCATACTAGAAATAGATTAATTTTGACAGGTACCCCATTACAAAACAACCTACCTGAATTATGGGCATTATTGAATTTTGTTTTACCAAAAGTCTTCAATTCTGTTAAATCTTTTGATGAATGGTTTAATACTCCATTTGCCAACACTGGTCATCAAGATAAATTGGAATTGACAGAAGAAGAATCTTTGCTTGTCATTAGAAGATTGCACAAAGTTTTAAGACCTTTCTTGTTGAGAAGACTGAAAAGAGATGTCGAAAAAGATTTACCTGACAAGGTTGAAAAAGTCATCAAGTGTAAATTATCAGGTTTACAAAGTTGTTTATACAAGCAAATGTTGAGCCACAATGCCTTATTTATTGGTGCTGGTGCCACCGGTGCTTCTAAATCCGGTTTGAAAGGTTTGAATAACAAGATTATGCAATTGAGAAAGATTTGTAACCATCCTTTCGTTTTCGAAGAAGTTGAAGACGTTGTCAATCCTTTAAGATCGACAACTGAATTAATTTGGAGATGCTCTGGTAAGTTTGAACTATTGGACCGTGTCCTGCCTAAATTTAAAGCAACTGGTCACAGAGTTTTAATGTTCTTCCAGATGACTCAAGTTATGGATATCATGGAAGATTATTTACGTTACAACGATATGAAGTACATGAGATTGGATGGTTCAACCAAAGCCGATGATCGTCAACTGATGTTGAAAGATTTCAATGCTCCAAATTCAGAGTATTTCTGTTTCCTACTTTCTACCAGAGCTGGTGGTTTGGGTTTGAATTTACAAACTGCTGATACTGTTATTATTTTCGATACCGATTGGAATCCACATCAAGATTTACAAGCTCAAGACAGAGCACATAGAATTGGTCAAAAAAATGAAGTTAGAATTCTAAGATTGATTACCGAAGATTCTGTTGAAGAAGTTATTTTAGAAAGAGCCCATCAGAAGTTAGATATTGATGGCAAAGTCATTCAAGCTGGTAAGTTTGATAACAAATCGTCTGCTGAAGAACAAGAAGCTTTCTTGAAAAGACTATTGGATGCAGAAAAGGATAAAACCGATGAGCAAGAAGATGAAGAAATTGATGACGATGAGCTGAACGATATCTTGGCTAGATCCGAAGATGAAAAACTAAGATTCACTCAAATGGATAAAGAACGTATTGAAAATGACCAGTTGTTGAAGATACCAAGGTTGATGACCGTGGAAGAATTACCTCAAATCTTCAAAGAAGATATTACCGTTCACTTGAACAAGAACAGAGAAGAACTTGGTGCTAAAAGAGAACGTAAGAGTGTCATGTACGACGATGGTCTAACTGAAGAACAATGGCTTGAAGCTGTTGATAACGACGACGATACCATCGAAGATGCCATTAGAAGAAAGCAAGAATCTGCAAAGAGAAGAAAAGCCAGAAATGCCAACGGTGAAGCAGATGTGACAAACGAAGGAGAAGAAGGCGAAGAAGAAGACTTGCAACCAAGAAAGAAGAGAAGAGGCAGAGGTAAATCAAAGACTCCCCAACCTGAATCAGAGTTAGAAGACGAGGAAGAAGACGAAGATCAAAACGGCAAATCTCCAGAAGCTTCAGAACAACCACCATTCACTAAACTAGCAGAGGCACTATTGGATGACTTATCCCAAATCACCGATGATTCAGACGGTAGATTAAGGGCTGAACTTTTCTTAGAAGTTCCATCTCGTAAGTTATACCCAGATTACTACAAGATCATCAAGAAGGCTACATCGATAAAGGACTTGAAGAAAGGCTTGAAGAAAGGTGAATTTAAGACCTTGGATGAGTTTGAAACAAAATTGCAGTTAATGTTTGATAATGCCAAACTGTACAACGAAGACGGATCATGGGTTTATAGTGATGCTGTTGCTTTAGAAGACATCGCTTCAGAAGGTATCGTCAATATCAAATCATACCTGAAGGAGAAAGATGTTGCTAACTAAGTCATTCCAACAACTTCATTTATTGAATCTGATTGCTTTTTTATGTGTATAATAATATATAATGTTAATTTTTTTTTCTTTCTCTTCCCCACTACTACTTTATTTTGTTATTTATGGTTTTGCATGTGTTTTTCTTATTTTGTATATTTTGTTAATTATTTTTTGTTTTGGAATTTCAAAAATTCAATGTTTAATGCTTACTATCAATACTGAGTAAAGTAATGGATTTGTATCTGTATGTCACGTGATCGAGAAAATTAATCTATTCGATCTTTGATGAGTATCTATGTGCTTTACTTCAAAACCTCTTTACCCCATATCACATCAACCCAGTAAACAAATACAAAAGATTTTTAGACGTTACCAATAAACCTATTATTAGCATAAGGCACCCCACCCCGATCGTGCACTTTCAAAGTTACAGAAAATATAGGCCATGTCAAGTGAAGAAACAAGGAATCACCACCATTGGATGAAAGAAGCACTAAAAGTTGCCGAAGAAGCACTGAAAGTGAAAGAAGTCCCCGTTGCATGCATATACGTACACAACAACGAAATAATAGCCAAAGGCTTCAATCAAACGAACATTACCTTAAACGGAACACGACACGCCGAATTCGAAGGATTCACTGAAATAAGAACCAAATACCCAACTAATTACGATGACATCTTGAAAGAGACGGATTTGTACGTTACGGTTGAGCCATGCATCATGTGTGCATCGCTATTAAGACAGATTGGCATCAAAAGAGTGTTTTTCGGGTGTGGGAATGAACGGTTTGGTGGGAACGGTTCTGTTTTTAAAGTTCATTGCGATTGTCCTGCTGGTGATGTTGACCATACGAGGTTGAAGAAGTCGTATTGCGTTTACCCTGGCATATTGAACAAAGAAGCCGTTGTTATGCTACGGAAGTTTTATCTATTGGAGAACGAGAAGAGCCCAGCGGTAAAGGAGAAAAAGGGGAGGAGGTTAGAAATTAAAGAGTTCCCTGTAATTAAGTATAGTGATTATTTGACAAAAGATGAGTTTGTTAAGTTATTTGGATATAAATATGAGTTCATTTATAACGAGAATTTGTTTTTGGAGTTTGATGATGAAGGAAATTTGATTAATGAGGTTCCTGGTGGGGAATTGAAAAGGGTGAAGAATGCAAAATAGGTTTTATATATTTTTTTTTCTCTGTATGGAAGAACAAATGAACTGAATGTATTTTTATAAGGGGATAGATATACGAGGGGAAACAAAAAACACAAAACACATTGAGCGTAAGCAAAATTACAAAACAAACATCGAAGAAACAAGTGGTGGGAGGGGGGGGAGATGGGGGGTAAAAAATCATGAACAAATAAATAGGTAGTTAGTTAATGTAAGTAAGTGCATAAGTAGCAGACAGGAGGAAAACATTACAACTCAGCACCTTGAAGTTTCTTCAAGTTTTCAGTGAGTAGTGCGTTATTCTTTAAAACATCGTTATGCGTGAATAACTCATCGTTTTCACTCAATTGATTTGGGAAAGTAACTGGGTGAGAATCACCAGGCAAGTCTAAATGTTGCCAATCGTTTGATAGATTTGTATAATAGTCCAAATATGATTTGCTCAATTTATTCAAAGATTCATTGATTTCCTCATTCTTAATTTTTTCAAACAACTGATATTCTTCAAGTATATCACTTTCGAATTTTTCGAAAATTTCAAAAGTTGACTTCTTAGCCTTTTCTAAAACTTCTATTCTACCATTCAATTTTTCAATTCTTTCGTTCGCTAAATTGCCGTGTTGATGACTGCCCGGTAACCCTGTTATGGATTCGAATTTACGATGTAAGAAATTCAAAGTACCTTCCGTGGTATGCGTCACTGAACCACCACCAATAAGATGATCTCTTTCCTGTCTATATTTTTCCAAGTAATTCGAAAGAGCTTCATAATCCATTGATTTGTTTTCTTTAAGCTTGATCAAATTCTTCAATTGGTTAATATAATGATCTAAATCTTTCAACGATGTTAGATATCTGTATTCAACCTCATGATTCAAATGATACATCCTTGTTGAAATTTGTTTCAAATTGTTTGAAAACTTATTGAATTGATTTGAAATCATTTTTGAATTCTCATCCATTTGATCAGGTTTGTTTTTACCGTCTATATCATTTGTTAGCAACAGGTTCAATTTGGAAAATTCATCTGAGAATCTAGAAAAGTCATCAGAAACATCTAGCTGTTTATTCAACACTTTTGCATAGATATGGTCGATTCTGTTCAAATTTTCTTGTAATTTACTTGATCTATCTTGAATGTCTTGGAATTCTTTTTTGTGACTAGATTCATAAGAAGGTTTCTTAAATGAATTCATTATATAATCCGTCATTGATTCCAAATTTTGTGCGGCACTGTTGGTTGGATCTAAAGAACCCGAAGAAATCTTTAGATTTGACTTGTAAGTATTCCAATAGTCAGAATCTTCCAAAAATATATGGAAAATTTGCGATTGTTTCAATATTGGATGTTTACAAACTCTATTCAAAAAGTTATTCAATGATATTGCTCTCTTTGTAGTGAATTCTTCAGTGAATCTCCCACCTTTAATGTACTCCAATCTTTGTTTGTTTGGTAACGGTGGTATAACCAACGTAGGATGATCATTTGTTAAACATTCGTATAAAAAATGGAAATCCGAGTAACGTCTTCTGATTTGGAACTTCAGGTCTTTGAAAGAATCACAATCGGTAGTTATTTGTATTAAAAATGAAGTGAATTGGTTTTGTCCATCTGTTTCAGTGATTGGTGCAGAAACAACAGTATGAATATAGAATTTCTTGGTTGGCTTTCTACTGATACCATGGTTGACTTGAACTTTATCTTCATCTTCATCTGGAATAATGTAAGCTTGTTGTCCAATAACTGGGGCTGGTGAAGTTTCAACAGGTTTCGAATATTCAGGAACTGGGGTTGCTTGCTTATACCCTTGTTGTTGTTCTTCTAATTCTTCTGGTTGTTTATTCTGTGAGAGAGCAGCTTGTGGTAACAATCCAGAGCCAGTATCATCCTCTTCTTCATCGTCATCATTATCGCCATGATGTTCATTATCTATACTACTTTTCAAGTCTTCTTTGTGAGAATCAAATAGGTCATGTGCAACTGTATCTTGTTCCATTCTCAAGTCATTAGTGATAATGTTCTTCTCATGATCCTGTTTTATTTCATAATCTTCTGTTTGTGTTTGCGGTTGAGATTCATGTGTTGTAATCAATAAAGAATGTGATCTTTCCTCTTCCTCTTCTTCTTCGTTGATAGGTTCAGGACCAACAGCACTTTCATCATGTTGTGGGACATTTGACCCATCTTCAGCTCTATCCCATTGAACAGAAGTAAATTGATCTGACATATTAGGAATTTTTTATATAGAATTTGGGGAATTTTCTTGTTTTATTTTTTTTTTGTAGAATTCGTTGACCGTGATGTAAAATTTGTGGAGGAGTAGTGTTTATTAATTTATATATATATATGCATATATGGATGGTTAAACTCAAATTAGAGATTTGATTATAGCTATTAGTTGAAATTTAACAAATTTGTGATGTAATTCTTATTGATGGGTAATTAATTGAGTACAATTTTAGTTTCGGATAGATAATTAAAACAGTGAAGAACGTATCTGTAAATTGTCAATGTATATATAAGCTACTGCTACTACTTAATAGATTGTCTTAGATTAAATTATAATATGGAGTAAAGTTGAAAGGACGGCAAATTGAAAGCGGCGTGTGTTAACAAATAATACTTTTTGAGGCGGTAACCAAGTACGTGTGCGACTCAATAATCCCCCCCCCAATTAAGGATCATATTTAAGGGGGATAATTATTAAAAGTGATAAAGGCTGATTATTGATGAAGGAATAGAAAAAAATAGGTTTAAATTTGGAATTATGTACAAACAAAAGGAACAAACTAGGCCAAAAAAAAATTAGTACTAGAAACAAGAGAGAGAAGGAGGGACAGGGGGTAATCAATTCATTATAAAAATGAAAATGCTTTGTTATATGCTGATCAATAAGCCTTTTTTTCTTTTTCAATTTTTTTTTTTCAAAAGTAATATGGGATATAATAATAATAATAATAATAATAATAATAATTTTGACAGGCAAACAGAGTATAAGTATAAGTAGTAGTAGTAGTATGTTAAAAAAATATTAGAAAACAAAAAAAAAAAAAAAAAAAAAAAAAAAAAAAAAAAAAAAAATTAAAAGTATAATTTTTTTTTTTTTTTTTTTAGCGTTCCTTTCTTGGATTTTATTATGCACTTGGACATCAACGTGCTTGGTGTTTAAGGATATTTTCTCACTTGTTGCTGCGCTTTTTAACTTGTATGTTCAATTATTTAATTAAGTTATATATTATATATTATATTTCTGAGGAAGAATTAAACTATTTATAGAAGAAAAAGAAAGGTGGTATATGTATATAGTAAATATTATGTAAGAAAATAAGTATAATAAGAATAATAATAATTATAATACTAATAATAATAGTGATGAAAGTAAAAGTAAAAAAAAAAAGATTGTTTGAATAAATAAATTATAATACATTAGTCGTCAAAACCAGCTTTCCAAGTACCTTTAAAGTAATGTCTAGCGTAACAATATTTTTTAATAGATTCTGTTTCACATCTATACCCATCCTGAGGCAAAATAGCCAAATCGTCAACAATAATGGGGGAATCCATCCCAGTAAACATCTTCCAATTGATCCGTTGGTTGGAACCTTGAACACCAGTCTCTGGTCCGTGTAATTTCTCACCACTATTTTTACGCTCACCTAAATAATCAACAATGTTAACGCCTTTTTGTTCAGTGATTAAATTCATGTATTGGAAAACACCATCGGTGAAAATCCCTGGTCCTGTCCAATCCATAATATCAATAGATTTAACGTTCTCAACATCAGTTTTAAAATCTTTAAAATTGGCAACCAGTTTATCTTCCAATTTACCTTCTATTGTCACCCTGACAATCTTGGAAATCACCATGGCTAACGCTGGATGATGTTTTTTGAAATGGAATGACCATTGAATCAGTTGAATTCTACGTGGTAACATTGCATCCCAATCGTCTCTGTTGAAATCACCTTCTAATGATAAAACAGCTTGAATGTTTTTATTTCTTGTGTCTAGCCATTGAGAGATTGGGTATTTGGGTTCGACATCCAAATCTGCATATGTTCCACCGTGTAAATATATCCAAATGTATCTGATTAAATCGGTTTTAATGATTGTGGTTGGTAACAATTCATAAGCGATTTTCACCTCGGGGACAGTTTCAATGAAATTGGATAGAATTTGCAAATCCATTGAATCGTCAGATAATAAAACATGATTATAACCAGGGTTTAATTCACCCCATTTACCAAACCAATTTGGTATTGGTAAATCAATTTCACCTGATTCTGTCTTTTTTTGAGTTTTCCAAATTTGGAAAATGTTTTTTTCAACAGGTGTACTTGGATCGTATTTGAAGTTATTGATTAATCTATTGTAAGTAACGAGAGGATTCAATGGGTTTGCATTTTGAATAAATGGTAGATTTGATTTATACTCTTCACTTTCTAAGAATCTATAGTAATTGGCTCTATTTTTTTCAACTTGTGTATTGTCATACAATTGTTGTTGTTGTTGTTGATTTAATATTCCTGTTGCATTTTCAGCGGTTGCCACCATTGCTATTCCAATTATTAAAACAAGTGCTATTACTGTTAACAACGGTAGCCTGGCTCTCAATGTTGGTATTAATTGTGTGTGTAAGTGTAACATGGGGGTGGATGGTTATATATGACTGTGGAGGTGTGTTTTTCTTTCTTTTTTTGCAACTATTTCTATACCTTTAAAATGTCCTATGAGCAGGTTCAATGTAATCACTATTATTTTGAGTTTGTAATTGGCTCAAGAGTTATTCAATTGGAAGTGCGATCTTTTTTTTTAGTAGTTTTATGTATCTGAGCTAGCTATCTAAATGAATGAGGGAGGGAAAGAAAAGGAAGAATGTGATTAGTGAGATAAAGTGGACAAATTATCGGGTAAATGAAATGAGTTGTTATTGGTGATTAATTGATTGATTGATTTTAATGATATATATATATACGGAAACAGAATAGGGGATGTAAAATAGCATGTATAAGATCAGAATCTGTTTTTTTTTTTTGCGAAGGGATGTCCCGAGGGGGAAATGAAAATGAAAATGAAAAGCTTCTATATTATGGTTATACAAAGTTGTCTCTGTTTAAATGGATGTGAATTAATTGAATGATAACTTTACAAAGCACTTATAAACATTCACCTTCACTCCTATTGAAAGACATGAACATAAATGTTTAGTTAATAAAGATGGTTGGTTATATATTTTCAACTTTTTTTTCTTGTCTGGTGATGATTGCTAAAAAATACTAGTAATAAACTATATCTGATTACAAAACAAACAAACAACTCGCGCGAGTTGAATCAAAAAAAACTAAGATTTGATACGATTACTGTGCATGTTACTTATGTAATTTGTGTGCAATAATAGATAACAATAAGCTATTTTAAAGATCATAGACCAACCACCTGTGTGATGTGGCATGATATTGATGTTTTGCATGTTATATTCATCAGTATTGATGTGGGTGTGTGTGTGTTTCAGAGAAATGGCAGTTGGACTATGAATGAATGAATGAATGGATGAATGAACTATATATGTATATATATACATGGAACAAAAACTGGTAATAATGGTGGTGGTGAAAGATGCAGAAGCATTAATAACGTTTGGCTTTACTTGTTTTGACCGGAATAGTTTGGGTTTTTTTCTTTTTTGATTTCTCCACAATTGGAATATATTTAGATTCTATCCTGTTTTTTGTATCTCATCATTTCTCCATTATCAGATGGTGTTAAAAATAGATATTTTCATAAAACTAGACTGAAGACATATATATTCATATCAAAACTTTGATTGAGTCTATTCAAATAAAAAGAAAAACGCCATTCTTTATCGCTTCCGTTTGAGCAAAAAAACTAAACTACTCTCTTTTCATTTCAACCTGTTAAAGATATATCACACTACTTTATTATATAACCACGTTCTTTGTTCTACCTTCTTCTTGTATTTGCTCCTCCCAAATTTTTGTTTCTCTACATTGTTAAGTAAAGTGCTTTCGCTAATACCAATCTATTTATTATTTTATTTATTGTTGAAATAGAAAGCCTTAAAAAGACAAACAACACAGATGGTCCATTCATCCATTTGCAAAAAAAAACAATTAAAATGAACGTTTTATTTCAAAACTCTTTGGTGGAGAGGCTCTTATTTGAACTTTTTTGTTTGAAGTATATTGTTTTTCAAACTTTAGTTTCATAATGCTGATTTGATGTTTAAGCCGTAGAACCTGGACCTCAAATCTATACACATTTGCAACAGGTAACTTATCCCATAAACTATAGCAAATACCTATACTACTTTTTACTATATTCATTAAATAGATGAATCAACTCCTTAACAGAATTATCAAGGAATGTTGGAATAAACAAGGCCGTTGTTTTCCCTGTTGTTTGAATATATGATATTGATCAATCTCATCTCAATTGAAAACACATTTGTTGAATAGGTCATATCAATGAATATTGCCTGAAATAATAAAAATAAAAAGTTGTTAAAAACAAAAGAAGCTCTCAATCATTACTACTATAGTATATATACACCTTTGACCAAAATGTATCCAGTGAAATGTAACTCAATGAAAATGGGAGGGGGTAGGCGCCTTAGTACGATTTCCTCCTTTGGGCTTTTGATTCATCAGATCGGTATTTATTTTCCAGAAGACTCTAGTTATGATCTGATTGAGAGATGTCTCACGTGACGTTACACCGCCTGATTGAATTGTTTTTTTGTTCGTTCTTGAAAAGTTTAGAAAACAAAAAAAAAACTACCCGCTAAAAGCCGCGAAACTTTTCCCACTATAATTCGAAGAAGCTTCTAGATCTTTCCAACTTCTCCAAAAATCACCCAAATTTCTCGACAACTTTTCACTCGAGCACAATTATTTAAACGCTTCTTGTTTCCCCTTGATTCATAACTTGTTACTTTTCTTTTTAATCAAACTTGCCTTTTTCTATTTTCATTAACTAATTTTTGTTATTATAATCAATCTTTAAAAAAGTCAATTAATTAAAAATTACAATCAAAAATGTCCGCTAAAGCTGAATCATATGAGTTCCAAGCTGAGATCTCTCAGCTTATGTCCTTGTTCATTAACACTGTTTATTCAAACAAGGAAATTTTCTTAAGAGAATTGATTTCTAACGCCTCTGATGCTTTAGACAAGATTAGATACGAAGCATTATCAGACCCATCAATGATGGAAACTGAACCTGAATTATTCATTAGAATTACTCCAAAGCCTGAAGAAAGAGTTTTAGAAATTAGAGATTCTGGTATTGGTATGACCAAAGCTGAATTAGTTAAGAACTTGGGTACCATTGCCAAGTCCGGTACTAAGGCCTTCATGGAAGCTTTATCCGCTGGTGCCGATGTTTCTATGATTGGTCAATTCGGTGTTGGTTTCTACTCCTTATTCTTGGTTGCTGACCACGTTCAAGTTATCTCAAAGAACAACGATGATGAACAATACATTTGGGAATCTAACGCTGGTGGAAAGTTCACTGTTACTTTAGACGAATCCAACGAAAAGATTGGTAGAGGTTCCATCATTAGATTATTCTTGAAGGAAGACCAAACTGAATACTTGGAAGAAAAGAGAATTAAGGAAGTTGTCAAGAGACACTCTGAATTCGTTTCATACCCAATCCAATTGGTTGTTACCAAGGAAGTTGAAAAGGATGCTCCAACTGAAGAAGCTGAAGAAGTTAAGGATGAAGAATCAAACGAAGCTAAGGTTGAAGAAGTTAAGGATGAAGAAGATGCTTCTGAAGAAAAGGAAACCAAGAAGATTAAGGAAATGGTTACCGAAACTGAAGAATTAAACAAGACTAAGCCATTATGGACTAGAAACCCATCTGATGTCACCCAAGATGAATACAATGCTTTCTACAAGTCAATCTCCAACGATTGGGAAGACCCATTAGCTGTTAAGCACTTCTCCGTTGAAGGTCAATTAGAATTCAAGGCTATCTTATTCGTTCCAAAGAGAGCCCCATTCGACTTATTCGAATCAAAAAAGAAGAAGAACAACATCAAGTTATACGTCAGAAGAGTTTTCATTACTGATGAAGCTGAAGAATTAATCCCAGAATGGTTATCGTTTGTTAGAGGTGTTGTTGACTCTGAAGATTTACCATTAAACTTATCCAGAGAAATGTTACAACAAAACAAGATCTTGAAGGTTATCAGAAAGAACTTGGTTAAGAAGTTGATTGAAACTTTCAACGAAATTGCCGAAGATGCTGAACAATTCGAAAAGTTCTACACTGCCTTCTCAAAGAACATCAAGTTAGGTATCCACGAAGATCAACAAAACAGAACTTCATTAGCTAAGTTATTGAGATACAACTCCACCAAGTCTACTGATGAAATGACCTCATTATCTGACTACGTTACCAGAATGCCAGAACACCAAAAGAACATCTACTACATCACTGGTGAAACTTTAAAGGCTGTTGAAAAGTCTCCATTCTTGGATGCTTTGAAGGCTAAGAACTTTGAAGTTTTATTCTTAGTTGACCCAATTGATGAATACGCCATGACTCAATTAAAGGAATTTGAAGACAAGAAGTTGGTTGATATTACCAAGGATTTCGAATTAGAAGAATCCGAAGAAGAAAAGGCTGAAAGAGAAGCTGAAGCTAAGGAATTCGAACCATTAACTAAGGCTCTAAAGGACATCCTTGGTGACTTGGTTGAAAAGGTTATTGTCTCTCACAAGTTGGTTGACTCTCCAGCTGCTATCAGAACTGGTCAATTCGGTTGGTCTGCTAACATGGAAAGAATCATGAAGGCTCAAGCTTTAAGAGATACCTCCATGTCCTCATACATGGCTTCCAAGAAGATCTTTGAAATTTCTCCAAAGTCAGCCATTATCAAGGCTTTAAAGAGCAAGGTTGAAGAAAAAGGTGCTGAAGATAGAGTTGTCAAGAACTTGACTACTTTATTATTTGATACTGCTCTATTGACCTCCGGTTTCACTTTGGAAGAACCAAACTCCTTTGCTAAGAGAATCAACTCTTTAATCTCCATTGGTTTGAACATTGATGAAGAAGCTGAGGCTGAAGCCGAAGCCGAAGAAGCTACTGAAGCTCCATCTGAAGAAGCTGTTGCTGAATCTGCTATGGAAGAAGTTGATTAGGTTTAGTTTAATTTTAAGGGTTTTATATGTTTTATAGTAAGTAATTTTATTTTGAATTTTGAAAGTTCCAAAACAAAAAAAAACAACAATAATTAATATACCGCCACATTTATTGTAGACACACTCGCCACATATAGTATCTTCACTTGCACCAGCCACTAGCTGTTTTTACCGTATACAATGAACATCAATTTTAAACAATTCAAACAAGTAAAATTCTCCATTTCTCCATCTTTTCAAGAAAGCAGATCACTTTTTCCTATTATTAAAATCCATCCGTGTTTGGTTGTCCAATTCTGTATCAAGACCGTTAATAAATTACATATTAAAGGCTAAATTAAATCAAATCAGTTAGTCAACTATTGCTATAACTATATACATTAATTTACATTCTAATATACAATCAGATCTACACTCACTGATAAAAAAAAACCGTTTCACCTGCATATATATATATACATATTTGTGAAAGAAAGCTGTCCCCTGATCTTAAGATTGGCAACAACTGTTGGGGTGATATTTTTCGATACTTTTTTTTCACTGAGAACGACGTACTTGCATTTCGATTCGTATTTTTTTTTTGGCATTTTTTACTTTTTGTTAGATGCAAAGACCCAATTCAAACCAGCATCCTGTTGATTCGATAATTGCTACTTGGGATACACTATTCACAAAGGATACAACAACTATACAATTGATCAAATCCACTTCCGATTCATCCACTTCGTCCTCATCATTGTTTAGTATCAGTTACAAACTCTTGACATCCTTCAAACTATACATTTACAAAAATTACAAAACCCCAAAGTTCTTAATATCATTATCATCTACAACACTTGCTATATACGTTTTATTTCCAACTATATTCCCATCTGATAAACACAACAATAATAATATGTTTTCATCAAGTTCAAAAAGACCGGATCAGTACACCACCGGGTTGATCAACATGACCACCGATTGTTTTGCCAATTCTACTTTACAGGCACTTGCCACACTCCCTGGTTTAAACTTGTACCTGAACGATATGATATTGTTGCATTCAAAATTAACAACCTCTTTGAAACAGTCGCCACCTTCAATAGCATTACATTTGGCAATGGTTGATTTGTTGGCTAGACTGCAAGAAGTTGTTTATTCACCAAGGGTTATATCTGTGTGGGATTTCTTGCATACTTTGGAAAAGATCTATAAATCAAGAATATCCAGAAATCAACATGATGCACATGAATTAATGCAATTGATTTTAGAAACTTTGCTTATTGAGTATTCAAGGATGAAGACGTTTGTTATCAAGTTCAAGCAGTCATTAGAGGTGACCACCACCGCCACCGTTGCCACTGAAGATGTGGTTGACAAACTGGGTGATGTCCCAGAGTTCCCTTTCAGTAGTGAGCTGTCTTCCAGTTTAAGGTGTATGAGATGTGGTAAGAAATCTTCAACGAATTATAATCCAATGATGATATTGTCACTTGCTACACCACAAGATACCTCAATTGATTTAGAAAACTTGTTGAAAAGAAGTGAAAGTGAAACAATTGACGATTACTCATGTTTAAGATGCAGGATTAATTTCATTTTATCTAACAGCAGCAATAAAAAATCTGCACATGATTTGAAAATGATTGAACAGTTGAAGATGCTCATCAAAGATGATACTCTTCTTATTAACGATGATTTATCACCTGATGTTGATGATTATATTAACAACTTCCCTGGAGTCAAGGAACCACAAGTTAAATCAACTGTTCATAAATTGACAAGTATTATATTACCACCTAAAATCCTACCTATACATTTATCGAGATCCATTTTCCTTGATAATCACTCATGGAGAAATTCATGTAATGTTAACTTTAAAGAAACTCTGATTTTGAAAGTTGACGTTAATGAAATGGAATTGTTCAAGAAGCAAGAGAAGGAAAAATTGGAAAAATCAGAATCGGCTGGTAGCGATGGTGATACTGTTGCAACTAACGACGCTGATAATTCAAGTTCACAGCATGTGGGATCAATCTTAGGTGAGAATGATAAAGCCACTGATGAATTCACAGAACTTAAATCGGATGATCCAGAAAGTGAATTTGAAGAAAATTATTCAACAGGTGATGATGATATTGACGAAGAAGATGATGATGTGGAAGATGAACCTAGTCCACCTCCGGCACTTGCATACACTAGGAAACAAAAACCAAAGTCAGCAATTGAAGGAACATCAATGGCAGCGTCTACAAGTACGATAGTCACTAGTGACAGCAACAACAACAGCAGTACTGAATCAGACCAAAAATCAATGGATACATACACTTATAAACTTCGTTCGGTTATTAGACATCAAGGTTCACATCAGCTAGGTCATTATGAATGTTACAGACGTAAACCCATTTTCTACAAAAATGCCGCTACAGGAGCCTACTATCCGGTCTTCCCTACACTTACAAGCAAACAAGAAGGTATTGTTACGGCAATGAATAGTATGGATATAAATAAGCCGACAACAGCAGCAACAGCAGAAGATGCGTCTCAAGAAGGCGGCAATGGAGATTCAAATTCGGTCATTGCTTCATCCTCTGACACAAACGTTTCTGATTCATTCAAATCCAGATCAGCTTCAATGAGTGTACCACCTCAACAATTTGAACCAATTTGCGAAGATCAATCATCCGGTGTCATTGCCAACAGCAACAACAATAATCAATCGGATTTGAGTGATGTGGATAACAGTGGATCTGTTAAAATGAGACGTAGAACTTCATCATTTTCAAGGTTCAAGTCAAAAATGTCTGGAATAGTATCTGGTTCTAACGACAGCGATGGTGGCAGTGGCAGTAGTATCATCAGACCTAGATCACAATCTATCTCTAAAGAAAATACCAATTCATTGATTTTCAACGTTGGGAATGGAGGGAATTTGAAAAAGGATAAAAAGTTGGCTAGTTGTGTCAAACATCCATTCTGGCGAATTTCAGATTCAAAGATTAGTGAGTATTCACAAGAGGATGTCATGATTGATGCTAAAGCTGTCTATATGATTTTCTACGAAAGAGTTGACTAATGGGGTTGTTGTTGCTGCCATTAGAGGTAGTAAAGGTGGAAGACACTGACTGAAATCATTGTATCAAAATGTACTCTTTCTCCCTCCTTTTGTGTATGTATATATATGTAGAAATAAATGTGTTCGTTATCAAACGGACATTTTGCACCAAGTCCTTGTATAGAAAATATAATCAATAACGGCATCTCATTATTCAAGTATAGTTGATTTACTCCTATGTTTTTACAACGTAACCAAAAAAAAAAAACAGATCAAGTTAGGTAAATGATTTTTTAAAAAATAAAGCTCTCACCCTCTATTATAAAAAAATTATCAAAAAAAAAAAATACAAAAGTGAACTATAAACTATAAACAATGAACTATGAACTATAAAATTAAATTAGAAAAAAAAAAGAAGCAAAAGAAAAACCCAATTTGGAGTGAAAAAGAAAAAAAAAACTTATTGTAAAACAACAACTAAATCACCAGAATCAACCATATCACCGTTAACATGTAAAACCTTCAAAACTTTACCAGATTTAGTGGCATTCACAACCATTTCAGTCTTCATTGCTTCAACCACAACCAAACCTTGACCTTCTTTAACTAAATCACCTTCTTGAACCAATGGTTTCCAGAATCTACCTGAATATTCAGAATAAACCATTTCAGCATCTTCAGGGTATTCGTCGGCCTTTGGTTTATCATCAGTATCGGATTTCTTCAATTCTTCGTTGGCAATTTGAATCAATCTGTTGAATTCTTCTAGTTTTTCGCCACCTTGCTTACTTTGGAATTCTTCAATGGCTTCAGAGTTGGATTGAATCCAAGACAGGTATTTAGTGTGGTCAAACACAGATTCAACCATATCGATTTGGAAGTGACCGTTGTTACAATCATCGGTCATTTGTTCAAGTTCTTCTTCTGAAACTGGATAGAATTCAACTTGATCAAATGGAGACAATAACCATGGGTGACCATCGTTGAAGTTTAGGGTGTGGGCACCTAAGGATAACTTATCCCAAATTGGAACAGTTCTACCAACTAATTGATAACCACCTGGAGATTCCATAGTGTAGATACACATGTACATACCACCAATACCAACAGTACCGTTTGGAGTGAAAGTTCTTGATGGGTTATACTTAGTACCTAGCAATCTATGTCTTGGATCTAATGGAACTGCACATGGGGCACCTAAAAAGACATCACCAAGACCTAAAACCAAGTATCTTGCAGAGTATAACATGTCTTTAACGTAGGATCTTTCAACACCGTTAACTTGGGCAATGAAATCAACGTTATTTGGTAACCATGGAGCACTTGATCTAATTGTTTCAGAGTATCTCTTAACAGCATCCAAAGTCTTTTTATCTTCGAAAGCCATTGGTAACTTGATTAATCTTGAAGGAACACTCCATTTATTGGTGAATGAAACTTCAGATTCGTAAGCAATTAAAGTTTCAACAAGTGCACTTTGATGAATCTTGGTACCATCAAATTCAATTAAAACTGATCTAACACCTTGTGACATTTCAATGATACCAACAGTCTTGTGAGTTTCAACCATTTCAATCAACTTGTGAACTCTATATGATAGGTTCAAGTTCATGATGTTTTCACCGTATTCAACCAAGATATATCTATCACCGGCTTGTCTATAAGTGACAAATGGAGCATTTGATGAGCCTGATGGTTGGAACTTGGCCAAAACTGGATTTTCTGGGTATTTTAAAGCCTTTGGTAAGGTGGCAATAGTACCTTCAAGTGATTCGATAGATAAGTTTTGCTGAGTGTTTAAATCAATGGCTTGATCGAATGTAATTGGAACAAATTTGATTAAATCACCTGGTTTAACTTGACCAATCTTCCACATCTCAGCATGGGCAACAACAGCCTCACAAACGAAACCACCTAAAGATGGACCATCACAAGTTAAGATAACAGGTTCATCACCAGTGAAGTTAATAGCACCTAAAGAGTAAACGTAATCGTGAGCATTGGAAGGATGTAAACCAGCTTCACCACCATCAGGTCTAGCCCACTTTGGTTTTGGACCGATCAATCTAACACCGAATCTGTTGGAGTTGTAATGAACCTTCCATTGACTAGCAAAGAATTCCAAGACGGATTCTTGTTGGAAGAAATCTGGAGAACCGTGAGGACCACTGGTAACACCAACTTCCCATTCTTTAGCTGGGATGGTTGGGATCAAAGCTTTCGGAATTGGTTGAGGTGCTGAAATTGGAGATGGTAAAGTACAGGCTTTCAAGCCTGGTTGACCTAAGAACAAAACATCACCCAACTTTAACACTCTACCATTGTAACCACCCATGGTACCCAAAGCAAAAGTGGATCTTGAACCTAAATATTCAGTAACGTCAATACCACCTCTAATGGCTAAGTAAGCTCTACAACCAGAAGATAACTTACCAATAACTAATTTATCACCTCTCTTGATTTCAATTGGTTCATACATGTTCTTAGCTTCACCGTTAATAGTGATTGGAGCGGAACCACCAGTGATACCAATGACGGTTTCATGATGGAAGATAATAGATGGACCATTCAATGTGATTTCAATAGCTGGAGCTTTGTAGTGGTTGCCAACGATTCTGTTTGCTAATCTGAATGAGTAAGCATCCATTGGACCAGAAGGTGGAACACCAACTCTCCATAAACAGGTTCTACCCGGGTAATCTTGAACAGTGGTGTAAGCACCAGGAGCAGTGATTTCAAAAGCGTTAGCTTTGTAATCGAAAGAATCTAACACTTTAGTAGCAACTTTAGCAGTTTCAAACATTGTAGAGTCGGCAATTGATCTCAAGTAATCAATGTTAGTGATACAACCGTAGACAACAGTTTCATTCAAAGCTTGTCTCAATTTTTTCAAAGCATCGGCTCTATCCTTACCATGGACAATAATCTTAGCTAAAGTTGGATCATATTCAGCAGAGATAACAGAACCGGTTTTAACCCAAGTATCAACTCTAGCCCATTCAGGGAACTTGACTTCGATTAATTGACCTGGAGAAGGCATGAAGTCTTTAATTGGGTTTTCAGCATATAATCTAGCTTCCATTGAAGCACCAGTAACGTTAATAACTTGATTGAAATCAATTGGCATATCAGCAGCAATGTACAACATCCATTCAACTAAATCTAAACCAGTAACCATTTCGGTGATTGGATGTTCAACTTGTAATCTAGCATTAACTTCTAAGAAATAGAATTCATCTCTCTTTTCATCGTAAATGAATTCAACGGTACCAGCACACTTGTAATTCATGGAAGCACCTAATTGTTCAGAAGCTTTCCTCATTCTTTGTCTGGTTGCTTCAGGTAAGTTTGGAGCAGGAGTTTCTTCAATAACTTTTTGGTTTCTTCTTTGTAGAGAACAATCTCTTTCACCAATGGCAATGGCTTTACCGTAACCATCACCAAACATTTGAATTTCAACGTGTCTAGCATTTTCAACAAATCTTTCTAAAAAGACACCGGAATCACCGAAATATGATAAACCTTGATGTTGAACGGTTTGGAAAACTCTTTCAATGTCTTCTTCAGAGTCAACTTTTTGTAAACCAATACCACCACCACCAGCAGTAGACTTAACCATAACTGGGTATTCTAATTTGGCAGCAATTTCTCTGGCTTCAGCAGCAGTAGAGACTAAACCGGAACCTGGGACTAATGGGACACCAGCATTTTCGGCGATTTCTCTAGCAGAATGCTTCAAACCTAATTTTCTAATGGCCTCACCAGATGGACCAACAAAGACAATACCTTCTTTACCTAATCTGTCAGAGAAGTCGGCATTTTCAGATAAGAAACCATAACCTGGGATAACGGCTTGAGCACCTGATTTTTTACAAGCATCCACGATTTTGTCAGAGTTGATATAAGTTTCAGCAGCAGAGACACCGTGTAATGGAATAGCAATATCAGCCATTAGAACGTGTTCGGCATACTTATCTGGATCAGAATAAACGGCAACGGATTTGATTCCTAATTTTCTCAAAGTTTTCATGATTCTAACGGCAATTTCACCTCTGTTGGCAACAAGAACAATATCGAATGGTTTCTTGTTTTGAGACCTTTTAATTTGAAACAAGTGGTTTCTCCAACCACCTAAAGAAGTGATATCCTTTGTACCCTTTTGAGTGTAACCAAATTCTTCACAGATGAACGATTTGACAACTTCACCATCTTCAGTTTCAACAGTACCGATACCTAAAGGTTCTGGAACCATAGCCATGAATTCGCCGAATCTTTCAATTGGGATAGAGTAGATTTCAATTTCAATTTGAGCACCACCTTCACCAGCACCAACTTTTCTTAAACCTGGTTTGGCAACTGGTCCAGTGACTGGTAATGCATACAATTTGTAATTTGGTGTTGTTTTAGTTTTTTTCAAGAATGCAGCTTGAACTTTTTCTAATTGCCAGTGTAATGGTAAACCTTTCAAATGGGCACCAACAACTGCTAATTTAATGGATGAGGCAGTATCAGGTAATGGTAAAGTTGAGTCTAATTCATCAGAAGCACCAGATGCCGCTTTGAAAGCACCTAAAGTTCTACCATTTGGGTACAATTGTGTCAAGAACTTGTTGGCAAGATCTAACAGAGCATAATCTTCAAAAGCTTTACCTAATAAAGTAACACCGTTTGGTAGGTCATCTGATCTGAAACCAGCAGGGATGGCCAAAGCTGAGTAATCAGCCAAGTTGGCAAAGTTAGTCCAGGTACCTTGTCTTGAGTTGACTAAAACTGGTTCTGCTTCAACTTGTGAAATTTTTGGGTTCAATGGACAAGTTGGAACTAGCATAACTTCAACACCGGCAAAACTTGCAGCAACTCTTTTCAAAATTGCTTGTCTTTTGTATTCGTATTCATAAGCAGTGTAGGCAGAGTGGGATTCACCACCTTGAATGATTTTGGTAACAGTTGGGTCTAAATCTTTTGCTGGAGGATTGGTGGCCAAAAAGTCTTTGATGGCAGCGTATCTTTCAGCAACCCAAGTACCTTCATAAAGACATTTGGCTAAATCTAATAAAGGAGTGAAATCACATGGAACAATTTCAGCGCCCATATCTTTGAAAGTTTGAACGGCATTGGCATAGATTTTAGGATTTTCCTCATCACCAAACC
Source organism: Ogataea salicorniae (assembly GCA_030557545.1). Lineage (NCBI taxonomy): Eukaryota > Fungi > Ascomycota > Pichiomycetes > Pichiales > Pichiaceae > Ogataea > Ogataea salicorniae. The sequence goes on from JAKTPI010000001.1 coordinate 169,596, forward strand.
ATAAACCGTCCATATTGATTGGAACAGCAATCTTTGGAGCCTTTGAGTAATGTCTGGGAGGGTTAGCTGGCATTGATCTTGAGTATTCACAGTTGGAGAAGTCAGGCTGAGCCATGATGTTGAAACATAATTGAGCGTCACTTAAGTTAGAGGTGAAAATGGAAGGACAATCTAAGGACTTACAAGCTGGAACAACACCAGCGGTGGAGAAGACACCTTTAGTTGGTTTCAAACCAACCAAGTTGTTTAAAGCAGCAGGGACTCTACCTGAACCAGCAGTGTCTGTACCTAAAGCCATTGGGACTATACCTTTGGAAACAGCGACAGCTGAACCGGCAGATGAACCACCGGAGACGTATTCGCTATTAAAAGCATTTTTGGTGATACCGTATGGGGATCTGATACCAACTAAACCAGTTGCGAATTGATCCAAGTTTGTTTTACCGATAATAATGGCACCTTGATCTCTTAATAATGAGACAATGGTGGCATCAGTTTCTGGTTGGTAAGCAAATGAAGGGCAAGCAGCAGTAGTTTCGAAACCTTTGACATCAATGTTATCTTTGACACCAATTGGGACACCATAAAGTTTCAAATCTGATTTATTTGATTTTGATTGTAAGATTCTCCATTGATGATTTAAAGATTCTTGAGTGGCAAGAGAGATCCAAGCTGGATCTTCTGGAGCAGATTTCAAAGATTTTATTAAATCTGATAAAACTAGGAAAGATTGATCTGGGGTGGAATCTTGATGGAATTTGACCCATTGTGAAATAGTCCAACCAGTGGTATTAATAGAAGAAGTCATCTAGTTGATTTTCAAAACAGTTGTTAGTAATGAGAAAAGAAAAAAAAAAGCTTTTTGTTTTGGTGATGGAATTTTGTTGAAAAATGTAGAAACTTACTGTTATTTGTTTCTAGTTAATGATATATATATATATAAGAGAGACGAAATAAGAGTATATGACTTTTAAAATTTTTTCAATTGAGAAAGATTCAGTTGATTTTTAAGGGAATGATAAGTTAAATAAAACAAAAGGTAAATAAAAAAGCCAATTGGAGGACCAAAACCGGAAGTATATTTGAACTATGGGTGAGAGAGAGAGAGACAGATACAAATAAATATATGGATCTTTTGGAGTTGGATTGTATCAATTGAATGAAATAACTATTGAGTTATGAATGTATAAATGAGTGTTTTGTCTTTTTTCTTTTTTGAAAAATATAGTTGAAGGAAAGAAAAAAGGAGCAACAAGTTGATTTAAAGTAAGAAAAAAAAGAACCAAACGATGAATCAAATTGTGTTTCGATGAAAAAAGATTGAGATGAATAGATTGGATTGGGGCTATCTACTATCGAGTAGTGATTTCTGATTTGGACAGATTGCGGCTCGCAGCTATTAAAAAAAACTGAAAAGTATTTATTATATTGTACGATTTTATTACGGCGACCATTTGACGATTGATCGGCCCGCCGTTTTCACATTTCTACATGCTATAAAACAATTCAATTAGTATCTATTCATATAGATGACCTAAAGTTGGATATATACAGCCAGTCCTATCAATAGAATAGAATGCCCTGCCAATGTACACACATACACATACAAATAAACTATATATGTACATATACATATATATATATAATCATCTTCCTTTTGTCCTATCTAATTGAGGGGACAAGTTATCAAATAAACAACAAGGTCTCTCTCTCTTTTAACACTCTCTATTAACCCCCTCCCGCCATTCTTCTCCTCAACTAATACTCGGTACTTTATAATAATCATAAGTATTAATTGATACACATACGTTTGTCACAATTTTAATAAACCTTTGTCTCTTTTATAATCGCGATAAGATAAAAAAAACAATCAATAGAGGTTTTTTCTGTAATCAATATGATAAATTTAACGTCCAAAAATGGATGAAATAAGCCGCATATAATCTACGGAATACACCGAATGAGTGTATGCACTTTGCATATACCAAGTATATACTTGGTACTTCAAGTACTTTGGTCATAATTTGATTCATAATTAACGACACCCCTGGATGTTTAGTAGTTTTTATTTTATTTTTATATTATTTTTCTTTGATTCATTGATATAATCGGGTTCCCGTATCAACATTATTTATCACCCCCCCCCCCCATGATAAACCCTCTTTGGATCAGCAAAAAAAACACACACAATTGATCTATAATTATAGGAGAACAAAAAAGTAGCAAACACGAAGTTTATAACTTAACTATCGGCGATCTAAAAGTCTTCTCTAGCTAATAAACATTTGTTGATCAATGAAAAACCAGTTAGTAAGCAGTCTTTATTGGTAGAATATTAGGACAACTAATCGGTATTTATCACTACTCAAGAGACACAAAGAAAACACATATACAATCCCTAGCTCCTATTAAGATCTTTTGTATTTGCCAATATAATTGATGTGTTTGTTTCTTCGACTTCAATGAAGAATTCAAAGAGCCTCTCTCTGTCTCTATTATCCCTCTTGTTGTTCTCCCCCTTCTTTCCACGTCACTGTGGTTGCATTTCAGTACAGCCATCCGGGCCATCCTCGGCCCGCTATTGTATTGTTCTGATAGAAGAAAGATACATAAGGACCTTTTTATTTCTCAATTGCGCGTGTGCTTTTTATTAGATCCAGTCGACGCGTCGATCGGTTGCTAGTAATAATATGGAGAGATGCTATGTGTGTGTAGTGGTGTTTGTTATTCACTGTTTTTTAAAGTACCTTCTCTCCTCTTGTGATTATGTTTTTTGGTCAATCTATAATGATTAAAGTTTGAGTAGTCTAAGAATATTCAGTCCTATGTGTTTGAGCAAATTCAAAATAATAATAATAATAATAATAATAATAATAAAATTATTAGATAATTTAAAACTAAATATTATTTTTAGTTGTAATAAAAAAAAACTAATTGAAGTAGTACCCCACGTATTACTAGTGTTAGATGAAACAGCTTTATTTGAGAAACCGCGTAGCAATTATATATATAACTTATTTCAATAACATAAAGTTCCCCAAGAACGAAACATATCTACGGTATATTTGAGAGGATTCAACTTAACTAAGTGACGACTTACTTACTTACCTTACCTTACAACTTCCTTGTAGTGTGGTTGAAGAATCTGATAATTAAACTAACAGGTAACATAAAGATAGATAATTAAATATATATATATAGATATATATACCTTAGTGGGAATCAAGTGACATTTTGGGAACCCGTTAAAACTCATGTATGTTCCTCGGCTATTAGAAAGATAATGATAATAACAGACAAAGAGAGTAATTGTTTCAGCTCTCTTTTCTCCGGTGCAAAGAGCACGCCGTACGTTTAGTTATTGTATTTCTGTATTATCGTATGCTTTGTATGTGTGTGAAATCAATAAAGAATTAAATATTAAATTAATTAATGCATTATAATAATAAAATATAAAATAGAATATAATTAGTTTAATTAAACATTAGACAACACAACACTACAACCTGAAACAAACAGAAAACTTTTAATTGTTCTGTTAATTCACTTCTTCATATAAAATAAATCACATTTTAGATAATGGTTGATATCATATTATCATTGTTATTAGTTTTATTTAATAAATATGTCCGTCCCACGAAGCCGCCCTAATATTTTCAGATCTGCTACTAATAAACCACACTAATGAACATCTTATTCCCTTCCTCCCCCCAACTGTCTATTGTTCACTCTCTACTCGCACCACCCAAAGCGCACGTATACACAATAAAGTTATGGTGCAAAATTAGAGTGGATGGATGTGTTTATAAGATCTTCAATATGAAACAAAAATGTATCTAAAGACACAAACAATACATCTCATGATTGTTTGTGCTCATCCGGTTTCGTAAATATACAATATACATAAACATTAAACAACATATAGATCGTATATATATATATATACATATATATATACAATCATGACTTTATTGTCTTACTTTTAACGGGTAAGAAACTGCCGTATTATTAATTCAATAATACACACCTCTATTCCTTATCCGGAACTGGAAACCAGATGTCCTTTCTTTCCTCAAGAAAACTGACAAGAATCTTGCATAAATCTCTCACATCGAATCTCATCACTGCAACTTCACTTTAGAATTATTACATTGATTTGATTTCCAAACACTCACTCACTCTTCCAACCACCTGGCCCCTTTAATCTATATATTATATTATATATATTATTATATATATAGGCACCAACTTCACCCATTCCACCTAAAATCCGGTTTCTTTTGTTACATTATTTATATATATACACACACTTTATAATTTTTTTTTCTTTTTTTTTTCAATATCTTTTCATCTAACCACACACACACACACACTCATATGATATAACAAATGCTAGGTCTCGTCTCATGGATACATTTTAACAACTAGTACATATAGATGCATATATATATTTAACATACGTAACTCTGCCCCCCCCCCCCCCCCCCTGTCCATTGTTGTTGTTGTTGTTACTGTTGTTGTTTTACTCAATTGTCCCAACTCTTTTTACAAAAAAATTTCTGAAAGAAAAAAAAATGGCATCTTCTTCTGAAACATCAGAAGCTGACCCAATAAACCTTTCACATGCAGACATTTCGAGTAACGTTGCCAAACGGTTCAGAAGAGATCGAACTTCCAATGCATGTGTTGCTTGCCACCAACGTAAAGTGAAGTGTGATTTGAACCTAAATCAACCTTGTTCAAATTGCTCCTCATTTGATTTCAAATGTATAATACGGGAACATAAAAAAACGAGAGTTAGAAGATCCAAAAAGATAAATAAAAATCTTTTAGACCCAACTCAATTGGATACAGTCAAATTAAATCCAATAGATCTGATTAATGATGATACTTATAAAATGTCATTTTTGTCAAAACGTGTTGTTCCAAATGCAGTATCATCATCAAACACAAAAACAACAAAAGCAACTATTAAAACTTCACATTCCTACAAAAACAAATTAGACGAAATTGATCTAAAATTGTTAAACGCTATTGGCTCCTTCAATTTACCATCCACCGATTATTCGTTACAATTAATAAACTCATATTTTGAAAAAATAAATCCATTGTCACCAATATTAGAAAAAACATATTTTCTTCAACAATACATGTCTGTTGAGTCCAGTTACAAGCTGGTGCTGCTGCCACCACCTTCATTAACATTATTACAATGCGTGCTATTTTGTGGTTTAATTGGATTTTTTGATGCGAATTGGTCTGAGCTTCAAATGGAAACTTTTAAAAAAATGTTAAATTTACTATATAAAAGAAGCAAGTTACTGTTTGATGCTAGGATTGATAATAACCCTCTAACTACTGTACAATGTGCTATTTTGTTAAACTGGTTTGATCATTCTCCAATATATACCCCACGCTATGTTGATTGGAACAGTTTGGGTGCCAGGATTGCAAAGGAGAATAGTTTCCATAAATGTCAACAACAACAACAACAGCATGCACCATTGTTGAATATTACTGAGACAATTAGTGATAAAGAAACCATGGTAGTCAATAAAATGAAATCAATTTGTTGGTGGACACTATATGTGAGGGATAGACTGTCCAGTATCAAAGATGGCCATCCATTTGAAATAAATTTAAATAATTGCAATATCCCATTACCTTACTATCACCAGCAGTTGAATGAAGCAACTATCCATAGCCAAGATTTACAAAATAAGTTTAAATCAAGCACTGAAAGTTATTCAATTAAACAATTCACCAAATTTTTACAGTTATTTTCTATAAAATTGACAAATTTTGACAAGATGGAATTAATAGTTTTCGATAAATCAATGATTCAGTATTTAAAAACATACTTAATTAATCATCCAAACAATATAGCAAAAAAAGTTTCACCAAAATCAATAATTTCAAATTTATCGTTGTTTGATCATACCAATTTATTGAGTTTTAATAATTCGATACTATTGATTCACAAATTGAACATTTTTAAAAATCACTCAACATCCAATTCAACATCATACTTACCATCTTGGAAATTAACGTTTGAGATTGCTATAAACATCATCAAAATTGTGATTTTTCTAACATCTTCTCCAAAACATAAAAATAATTTGATACCGGCCGCTACCAGCATTGCATACAGTTTATACTCATCGGCCATGTTATTGATATACCACTTACACAACACTGACCCAGCAGTTGTTAACCTTGCTAAAATATATATTCATAAAGCTATTGATTTACTTCATACGATTTCAATATATACCCCATATTCGGCCGATTACTGTAAAACCATTGACTCAATCCTTTCAAACGAGCATTACCAGCATGTTTTAATAGGCAGGTTACTTTATTCGAACAAAAAAGAACATAGTGGGAAAATTAGTATAAGTTCATTAATACAATCAGATTCAAATGATGATAATAAAATTCAAAAAGATGAAGTGATTAAAAATAACGTTTATTTAAAAAAATTATTAGAGTCTGAATTGATTGATCCAAGTATGGTTTCCTCATCAGCTACTTATGGAAGTAGAACAGATGATGCCATTAACCTAAACGAATTGTTTTTCAATATTCCTGAACTGTCCAACACCTGTGACACAGATCAAAAGGATGATTGTGATGTTTGTTTTAGTGCTATTTCAAACCCTCAAACTCCTGTTTTATCACCCACATCGGGAGGATTGAGGTCACCGCATGTAAGAATTCCAATACATAGCCAGTTATCACTAACAAACTCAACTTCAGCGTTGGCTACATTGAAAGAAAAAGGTTTTGTTGAGGATGATACAGTGCCGGTTGGTGGAGATGGTGATGAAGTACATAACATACAGTTTTACGATACTGGCCAATTCAGTTTGAAAAATGTTGGTTATGACTGGGTCCCAGAGTTCAATATCAAGTCGTTTACTGAACTTGAAGAAAGTTTAAGAAATGTGGAGAGTTTGGATTTGGAATTTGGTAATAAAGATTTTTCAAGCTTCCACAATTTGTTCAATTCCTCTTAAAGAAAAGAACTAGGAGAGGAAAAGGAAAAAAAAAAACGACAATCTCCCTCACTCACACACATATGCATATAGTCTATATCAAAAGTTTTCTTTATTCAATTTATATAGTTGAATTGTTCATCCATATCTAGTGTATGTCCATTGTATAATTAATAAAAAGTCTGTGTTTTTTTTAGTTTTGTACCAGATCATTTCACATACCCTTTATTATTTTCAATACCATATGGTAAGGATTCAAACAAATTAAGGAACTCAGGCTCCCATAAAACAGCAGCCGCACAAGACACACTTCACACCTCTACAAACAAAAAAAACATATGATACAGATCGGAGATTAATTAATTTTTGGAGTGTCTTTTTTTTTTGTTTTAAGAATGATTTTATAGAAAGCATACAAGCAGTACCATCAATAAACAAAAACAACACCAACACCAAAAGTGATTCTGCTTTGTTGTTAACATAGGGTATATTATCCAACATAATAAAGTAATATAATTGTATTTCCAGCCTTAGATAACTTCTAACCGGTCACGATTAACATATATAAACATGAAGGTAAGTAATTCAACTACATCATCATTGATCTACAAAATCCGGCAAAAGATCCACATCAAATAATACTATGAACCCAGTAATACTGACATCAACCAAATATATGAACAGATTGAAACACCACGAGATAAACTACTTTCAAATTTTGAAGTGTATGCACATTTGAAACAAATCCAACTAGAGAACGTTTGGAATTTCACACTTTCTGAAAAAGACATCCAAGAAAATAAAGTCAACACAACTAAAAACAACAAAAAACCAAAGAAGAAAACCAACCATTTAATAGACTTGGAGATCATTACCAAAGACCTATCACATTATTTAACTAAAACGGGGCAATCTAATGAGCAATCAGTTGATAACGTTGTTAGATTGATGCTTGAATTGAATAAATATCAGCTTGAAAAAATCGAAAAATTAGAAATACTTAACCATTTACCAAGATCTATTGTGACATTGTATGCTATAGTGGAAGAATGTGATCAAAGATTCAGTGAAGGTGATTGCGAAAGTATTTTAAATGCCGTCAATGAGCATTTCCCAGTCAGTGAAATAGAAGAAGGAGATTATCAAGAGGGAGAAGAAGAAGAAGAAGCTATGATGGATGCTGAAGAGCAACTAGAGGAAGAAGATGAAAATGCATACGAAGAAGAAGAGTTAGAACAAGAGACATATACTAGAAAGACTGGTGATGAGGTTACGATAGAAGATTAGAATGCTGTATATATATATATGTTTTCTTCTCTTTCTCACATCAACCACTTTTGTAGATTGTTGTAAAAAATTAAATTGTTGTATATATATATTCTACTTATTCCAAAATTGTCATAGTTATCTTTAGTTGTATATGTGTAATAACTTTGTCCTTAAATTTAACAATTGTATGACTTTTAGCATTAAGTCTTTATCATGAAAAGACTAATTAAGTTGAAAGGGTGAAAAGATAACCAACCCAACATATTTAGGGAGAAAAAAGGTCTACCCAAGTAACTGGACAAAAACCCTTTTGGTTTGTTGAAAAACATCATTAAGTATCCTTCTTCATAATGAATATTGCACGGGTAAGCTATAGTTTGGGTGAATATATATTTTCTTTTCAACTGTGTTATAAATCTTGTCATGGTGATACCCTAGAACTAGATCCAAAAAAAAAAAACGGTTAGCTAACCAGCCAACCAGCCGTTTTAAAATCGACCCTTCGTGTCCTGTTAGTTTATTGTCCCGATCGACCCCAAAATTCAAACATGCACAGCCGTTCTATTTCTTCAAATGTGGTCTCTTTTTTTTGTTTTTTTGGCTTTTACTCTCTCCCCCACAAAAGCTTCCTGGCTCTCATTTCATCCTTATATTCCCTAGCTTCACTCACTTTCCCCATGAAAATGGCGCCAGCCACACATCAACATCCCTTTTGCAAAAATTCTCTCTTTTGTCGTTCTGGCCTCTGTTTCCTCTTTCTCTTTCATTCACCCGGCCTTGTAATCAATCATCTTTTAACAAATAATCTCCAAAACCTTTTTTCTCTAAGCTATATCTATCTTTATACATACAAACCTTCTGATCTTGACCTATATAATACGCTTTGTATATATATACAGGCAAAAAAGAAGAAACGATTCAAGTGGAACAATAAGAACGCCGAACAGAAACAGATTGCAATTTATCCGTTTGGCTTGTTCAGTTACATCTTCTACTTATAACCACCATTTGATTAACACCACTAGTGCTTACAACGGGTACCTTACTCCCTAACGAGTAAATTTACTAAAAAGCAAATATTAAAATAGGTCCTAGTCTTATCTTGTCGTTGTTCTGTACTACATCCTGTTTGTTTCCTTACTCACCTTTTGTTTTACATAACAAACAAAACCCATTCTTCCTTCTCCCCACGCTCCGCAGTTGGCGAATAGAAGAAATCGCCAACACTTGGTATTCACACTACCACACTACTAACTCTAACTGTGTTTCCCAATCCGTCCAATTTGTTTCTCCAGAGTTTTTTTCACCTCATATTAAAAAAACATCCCCACTCTTACTTTTTTTTTTTCAATACCCCCATCTTATAGGTTGCACACAATTTTGATTATAAGGCTAAATAATCATAACAAGCTTTATTTATTCTTGACTTGAAAAACATAACATTAGTTACGGTGTTTTAAATATATTTTTCCTTTATTCGTTTTTTTACTAATCGAGCTTGAAGAATTATATACAAATTCAAAGTATATACCAATAGGAAAAAATAAAAGAAACGAGAAAAACCTTTTGATAGAAATAACCTTTAACAACAAATCGGTCTAGAGTTAATCGTGTTTCTGATAATATATCCATAAGCATATATATATATATATATATATCAGTTCACAAAAGGACATTTTCCCATGGTCAAAGCAACATTAATATCAATCACATAAGTTTCCTAAACATTTATACCATTTGATTAATTTATAATTTTAGAGCGAGTTCAATATTCAACTATACCTCCATCCATCCATCTATTGATAAATTACAGCGTTTTAAGTCTAATGGCATCTAGAATACCCCCTGAAAGTCAAACTACCTTCAGAATGGCCACTACAATTGGATCCAATAATCATTCTGCAGTAATGAATACCGACTCACCAACAACTGAAACTAGCAGCAATAGATCCAGTGATGATGAAGACAGGGACATGAGTGGAGCAACACCAGTTACTCCAGCAACACAAAACCTAACAGCAAATAGTAACATCAAAAAGAAAGTTCCACCTTCTGATTTACCAAGACCTTATAAATGTCCAATGTGTGATAAAGCATTCCATAGATTGGAACACCAAACTAGACACATTAGAACACATACAGGTGAAAAACCACATCAGTGTAATTTCCCAGGTTGTTTTAAAAGATTCTCACGATCAGATGAATTAACAAGACATTCTAGAATTCATACTAATCCAAATTCAAGAAGAAAAACTACAAATGAAACCTCTTCTTCAGAAATGAGTTCTCCACCTTCTTCATCAACAAAACCAGCTTTCAAGAAATCAAGTTCAACAACAAAAATACCTAGAAAACAACAACAGAAACAGGAACAGCAAGAAATATTAGCTAATGACAATAATACTACATCGATAAATACAGCTAGCGTTAAAAAGGAGGAAAGTGATCAAGATGAACGAATGCTAAATGAAAATGAAGTTGATTCCAATGAAATTGGTGAAAAAGCCTTGAAGCCAACAAAATCATTTTTGGATATTAACATTTTAGCATCAGCAGCTTCACAAGAGTTGCAAAATTTAGAACAACAACAAACACAAGCTCGTCAAGCAGCTGCTGCATTAGTTTCAGGTATCAATACATCTCAATCCAACATTCAATATGTTAAATCATTACCATCATTATCACAATATTTCCAACCTGCTCCTGATAGGTTGCAAGAAGAAAATGCACCAACCGCTACATCACCACCATCTAATAATAATATTAATATTAATACTAATCCAATTTCCAATTATAATAGTTCTAGTACCACAACAACTGCTAATTCTCACCCAAGAACGCTGAACTCACTTTCCTCTTTACAAAGATTGACTCCACTAAAGACATCATCTTCTGGATCATTGCCTACCATGGGATCGCTCCCATCTCCATCTAATCAATTATCAGCGTCATCTCCTTTGGCAAGCTTTAAATCTTCAATTCAATTACATCAAAGACAACAATTACCACATTCACCACCTCAAGCAATGGGATTAAATATATCGACAACCAGTTTATCATCTTTAGCAAGATCATATTCAAATACTGATTTGTCAAGCTATCAAACTGAACTAGTTCAACCTTCGTTTAAAAAATCTAGACCAAACTCTCCAGGTTTACATCAGCCCCCAGTTTCAATCGAACGATCACCATCTCATTCAATGTTGCCAAACAGAGACTCGTCTGCCGCGTTAAATTTATTGGGATTTTCTAGTGGTTCTCAACATTTACATCAACAACAACAACAACAGCAACATCAACATCAACAACATCAACATCAACAGTTCAAATCCCAACAAACACCAGATTCAACACCATTACAGACTCCATCAGTGTCACCAAAGCTCGGTGCAGCAAAATTAGTACCTTCATCCTCATCATCTTCGATAGCAGCATCTGGTCCAAGCACTAATGGGTTGTTGTTTTCATCGACTTCAAATTCAAATCAATTACCTCCTTTGAGGTCATTAAAATTAGATTGGCCTGATCAATTGAATATCAAAAGTACTACCAATAATAATATTGGTAAATAAGAGGACTGTTTAATTGCGTTATAGTTTGTGTGGTGTATTTTTTATTTTTTGAATTTTTATAGACTGTTGTTCTCTTTGGTACTTTTTTAATGTTTGCGTTTTTTTTCTTTCTGATTTTATTTGCCTTGTTTTCTGTTGTTTCTTTTATGTAGTTTTAATGTTTTTCTACAGATTTTTGTACATCCTATATTCTTTTCCTCTTTTTCAAAGCTAAGCTATTCCCTTCTTCCCCTCATTTTTTTTTTTCTTTTTAGAAAAAAATCTTATCTTTTCATTTTGTTTTTTGCAATTTCTTGTTTATTTTGTGTTTTGGTTTTTTCTACTCTTCATTATTTTTTGTTTTTGTCAAACTGGGCTTGTTTCAAGCTATACTGTTACTATCATTACCAATTGTTCTTCTATTATTACTATTATTTAGTTGACTTGTTACTTTTATATATTTCTAAAAAAAAAAACAAACAAACGTTTTTTATCAATTAAAAAAACTTAACTATCTTGTACTGAATATCTAGTTTTATTGCTAATGGTATACATAAATTTTCATTTCAAACGATTATATTCCTCAATGGCATTTTCGTAATAAGGAATACTTTCAACAGCACCTTTTGTTTGAATAGCTAACGACGAAGCAACTGTTGCAAATTCAACTGCATTGTATAATTCGTTGCCATCTTTACTTTCATTAAAATATAAACTGGATACAATTCCACCTAGGAAAGTATCACCTGCGCCTGTTGTATCGACAACTTTTGTTTTATCAACTTTAACAGATTTGAAAAATTGGATTTCCCCAGTTTGTGAATTTAACACATATGAACCTAAAGAACCTAAAGTGACTACAATCGTTGGATATGAGAAATAGTTGTTTAGATTTTTAATAATGTTTAAATGTTCGTTGTTATCGTAATTTTGGTATAATGCTGGGTTTGAATTTTTAAAAGTTTCTAATAGTTGCAAGGATTCTGATTCGTTAATAACTAAATATTCCACTTTGTTTAATGCTGCTAAATCAATTAGTTCGGATATTGTTGGTGATGGATTATAAAATTTCTTAATGTTTGGTTTGTTTTCAGATAACCATTGGATAACATGCAACGGATTTGGAAATTCATTTTGCAATATAACGTATTCTTTTGCCTCTTCATTTCGGAAAACTTTCGATAAATCTGATTCAGATGGATTCAATAGTCCATTGGCACCAGGAACAATAATGATTCTATTGTCACCGTTTGCTTCAACAAGGATAGTGGCTGATCCAGTACTGACACCATTTTGTAAAACATCCAATAATTCAACGCTTATTTCAGATGCTTTCAATTCTTTCAACATTTTGGCACCTTTTTCATCGTCACCGATTTTACCCCATATTTGAACGTGACCTTTCACTGGACTTAATCTGGATGAAGCAATTGATTCGTTCAAACCTTTGCCTCCTAAATGTTCTTCAAATGAAATACCTTTGATCGTTTCACCTTCATTTGGTACGGTGCTGGTGTAGGTCACGTAATCGTAGTTTAAAGATCCAATAATTGTAATCATTGTACGGTTTTTTCTAACGGTTTTCTGTATTGTCAATCAAAGTAATTGAAGTGTAAAACGTCTGAAAAGTCAAATGTAATAATAATTATGAAAGTCAACTATATATATATCCACTGAATCCTTATAGATGGGGAGGGTCCTGCCAATATATCCTAATTGGGTTTGCCGGCCGAACTGCCAGATTTCTATCGTGGCTACATTGCCTCATTCGTACAATCACTTCAAATTCCCAAATTCAAAACCACACGTGATACAAGTCACACATTTCTTTCTTTTTTTCCTTTCTTTTCACGATTCTGTCAATTTGCTCCCAACGGAAAATTCTGGAAGTGCACGCAACTTTTCCAATCATTTTCGATTGAATTAGATCGACGCAAAATGTTTTTTTTTATTTATGAAACATCTCTGATTAAAAACCAGACGATCGGCGCAAGGAGGAATAATGTTGGGTGTTTTTTTTTTAGAAACATTTTTTCTGCCCACCCGAAATTCCGGACTGATTAGGGATAGTGGTGAGAAGGGCAAATGGTTATAAATTGGGACAGTTCAAGCAGGGTGGTATATCGAACGATAACAAAAAGCAACTATTGGTTTGCTTTAGATGGTATGATATGATATGATATGATATGATATCATTGAATGATATGATAACAGTAAATCATTTGTCTGTCAATGGGAGAAAATGGTTGAAGGCGTATTTCTGATTCTAGTTGAGCCAGCCGGCTTTAATTGTTTGCAGGCAAGGCGAGCGATAACCCAACAAAATAGCGCACGGTGGATTCTTCAAATGGGCTAATTTAATTATTTGATGAGCTTTTTTTTTTTATGTTTTAGTTTTTTTAAGGGGTGAAAAGGAACAAAGAGATAAAATCAGTTTTATTTTCTTTTGTTGCTTTTGATCTTAGAGTATATATATTTATATCTTTATTTCCTCTTTAATTTAAAATCAGTTATCTTTAGTTAGTTATCTTTTTTTGAATCACCACTAACTACATCCGGTCTGACTTTCAATCAATTTGGTTTCTGCATTTGATCTATTTATATTACAATAAATCTTAAAAGAATCAATTCATTTCCATTTTGACACATACATCCATCCATCCATACCCAATTAGTCATAAAAAAAAAAATGCAAAGTCTGGACGCAGTTGATATCAATGAAGCCAACGCCTTCGCTGCTGGTACCAACAAGCCAATGAAGAGAATTGTTGCTTCTGGTATCGGTGGTAAGCTGATGGGTACTAAATCCATGACCGCAGTTTCTGCTGAAGAATTGGCCAAAGATTCCATTGCCGATATGCTTGAAAAGGACAAGCGTTTGCGTGAAAAGTACCAAAAACAAAAGCACATTAGTGAACAAGAATGGACTTTAAACAACTGGCATCAACATATCAACTGGTTGAACTTCGTCTTAGTGTTGGCAGTTCCAAGTGTTGGTTTACTTTATGCCACCAGCACTCCTTTACAATTAAAAACTTTTGTTTTAGCTATTGTTTTATACGTTTTCGGTGGTCTATCAATCACTGCTGGTTACCACAGATTATGGGCTCACAGAGCTTACGAAGGTAGATTACCTGTCAAGATTTTCTACGCTTTATTCGGTGCATCCTCTATTGAAGGTTCCATCAAATGGTGGGCCCACTCTCACAGAATTCATCACAGATATACCGATACTCATAGAGATCCTTATGATGCTAGAAGAGGTTTCTGGTACTCACATTTAGGTTGGATGATGTTAGTTCCAAATCCAAGATACAAGGCCAGAGCTGATATTAGTGATTTAACCGACGATTGGGTTGTTAGAGTTCAACATAGACACTTCTTGATTATCATGATTGTCATGGCGTTTGGTTTCCCATCCCTTGTGGCTGGTTACTTCTGGGGCGACTACTGGGGAGGTTTCTTGTATGCCGGTGTTTTAAGAGCATTCTTCATTCAACAAGCTACTTTCTGTGTTAACTCTTTAGCCCATTGGATTGGTTCTCAACCTTTCGATGATAGAAGAACTCCACGTGATCATTTCTTGACTGCTTTAGTTACCTTTGGTGAAGGTTACCACAACTTCCATCATGAATTCCCATCTGATTACAGAAACGCTTTGAAGTGGTACCAATACGATCCAACCAAGATTGTTATTTACTTATGTTCTAAAATTGGTCTAGCTTACAATTTGAAGAGATTCTCACAAAATGCCATTGATCAAGGTATTTTACAACAAAAGCAAAAGAAATTGGATGCTGTGAGAAACAAATTGAACTGGGGTCCTCAATTATCAGACTTACCTGTTTGGGACAAATCTGAGTTCTTTGAAAACTCTAAAGAAAAGAAGGGTTTGATTATCATCTCAGGTATCGTTCACGACTGTTCAGAATTCATGACTGAACATCCAGGTGGTCCTACTTTAGTCCGTACTTCTTATGGTAAAGATGCTTCTATTGCTTTCAACGGTGGTGTTTACGCACACTCCAATGCTGCTCACAATTTGTTATCCACAATGAGAGTTGCTGTTATCAGAGACAGTGGTGCTGTTTCTAGTACCTTTGACGTTCAAGCTGAGTACTTGGCTAACAAAAAATCTGATTTTTAAACAAAACAAGAAAAGATTATGAATAAATAAAACATTTTATTCCTCTTCTCGTTCTCGTTGATTTTCCTTTACAATCATTATATCTTTTATGTTTTTTCACTTTCACCTTATACTATACTCTATTTTTAGTGTCCATTATGTTCCCAGTTTTTGATGCAGTTTTTTTACTCTATTTTTAGTGTCCATTATGTTCCCAGTTTTTGATGCAGTTTTTTTTTTGTTTTTTTGGCCCTTTTTTTGCCCACGTTGCTTCTTATATCTTTTTACGTAGTTTGAGTTGACTTATTTATTTACTTACTTATTTATTGCTTTATTTATTTATTCAATTTTTTGTTTAACATGATATAATTGGCCTTGTTGATTAAATTATCTTTTGAACCCTAATGATTATCAAAGAATACACAACAACAAAAAACAAAAAAAAACTGAATTTTCCCTGAGCAGATCGAAATTCGTTGCCGGATCAGGAAACTGAGTCGTGTTTTGTTTTTGTTTTTGTTTTTGGTTTGTTTTCTGTCCCTCCTAAAAAAATTCACGTTTATTACTGTAATACTCACGTTGACATGTATAAAAACAACTGTTAATCACAACTCAATACTGCTCACATATAAACCTACAAAGAGCCATCTTGGGGTTAAATTAAAATTTCAGGAAGGAAAGAGTAAATCATGAACACCAGACTTTTCTTCCAAGCATCAACGTATGACCCATCAACAGGGTTGCCATTGTACGTTTTTGATACATCATTTTTACCAACTCAATTGTTAAACAACTATAATAATCTATCGTTAGGTTCACTATTAACTAAAAATGATGAAACTATTTTACAGTTGATAAATGAACTAATAGCCAAACTTCCAAATGAAGACTACTGCTTGATACTATTTGCTTCAGGGTTTACAAACACGAACAATGCCATTAATAAAGAACTATCCTCCAACTTACCGTTGAATCTAACAAAGTTATTCAAGACGATTCCAAATGAAAAGAAAAGTTATATCAATAAGATCTATTTGGTTCATGGCAACTGGTTGATTAAATCATTTGTTGAGATTTTCAAGAATTTTTGGAACTTTAAAAAAGAGGTTATCAATTGTGAAAATTTAACGAAATTGAACCAGTATATCGATGTTACAAAATTGAAAATATCATTGAAGAACTATCTAATCGACAAGATCACTTATTCAAACGATAAAATTATAACCAATAAATATTTAACTGATATTTACAATAAACCATTGATAAACTCCAATCAATTATCATTAATGCAATTTTCTAAAATTTACAACAACTTGATATCATATTTAATAGATGATAATCTGAACAGTACTCTGCTTAAATCTGAATGGGAAATGTTGATCAAATTCAACAATTTAGACGATGAAACAAGTTTAGCACTTGAAATTTTAAGTGATTGTTTGAAAAGAGATCAGTCTTTGTACCTATCCGATTTTTCGTTTTTGGAACATTACTTAGTTTTAATCAAATTCATTTTAAAGTTGAATAATATCGGTCAACCAATTTTACCAATTAGTTTGTTGATCAACAACAATGATTTGAATTTGAAGAATATCAAGGACTTGAATTTCATTTTTAACGAGGCATTGGGCTATGAACAACTTCATGGGAATCAAGGTTATAATAACGGTTATTTGTTAATCAAAATATTCAAACTCTTCCACCATTTATCGATCAAATTGAATAACGAATATAAAGTGTTTGCAGATGGTACAGAAAATAACGACGGCAATTTAAATAGGCTGAGATCAAGGCAACAACTAAGATTAGTTTTATCATTCACAAAAATCTTATTTAACGAATTGAGTGAATTAGATAAAAACTTGCACGATGTTGGGTTTGATAATTTGTTCAAATTTATCACTGCAGTTATCAAAAATTTCAATAAAATAAGGGTGTTCAGTAAATACAGTTTGAATGATTTCAACAATTTGATCAATTGTTCAATTGACTTGAAAGAGTTTGAAGCGTTGAAAAAGTTAGCTTTTGAAGGGGCCGAAAAAGAACAAGGACAGGAAACAGAACAACAACCAAAGAGTATGGATTCTCCTATTTTTGAAAATAAAGTTCAACTGTTACACTCCAAACTAAGAAACAATCAACCTCCAACACCACCAGTTCCAAGAAAGAACCAGAATTTGAAAAAAGACACTAGAACAACGTCAGCGTCATCTACCAGCACAACAGCATCCAACTCTTCATCTGCAAACTCATTGTATTCACTAGATCACAATGATAACAGTGATTACGATGGTCATAATGATCAAGAAAACTCTAATCCTATTCAAGTCAACAATAAATTAGTTTCTTCATCGTCTAATAAGTTGAAAAATGAACTAGTTAAACCTTCCGATAATCTAACTTCGAAACTGATCAAATATACAGAAAAAGATTTGATTATTCAACAACAAAGATTAAACCAATTGAACATCACTTCAGGTAATAATATTGGTCTAATTAGGGGCAGGAATGTTAGTAAATTAACAATGATGTACGAAGAACAGTTTTTACTCAATGGATTATAAAGGGATAAAAAAATTGACATTATTCACCCCTTTGTTAGTATACTTTCTATATACATTCTAAACTTATTTATTTTCCTATATACCTATCAAACGCATATACACATATACATCCTTATATATACGCATATATGAAATATGATCCATATATTAATAAAACACTATCTCTTTCCAGGAGGAGGTAACAACTGTTGTTGTTGTTGATTATTGGCATTATCGAAAGTTCTAACAATGATGGAACAATCAAATTCCTTACATAGTTGTCTTTTCTTTGATTCAGGAACTAACTTCAAAAATTCCAACCCAGTTGATTTTTCTAATGCTTCAACAGGAACTTCGAATGATCTTAACGGTATATCGTTTGAGATTTCTTCATTAGGAAGGACAAAAGCAGTCACTGCAATAGAATCATCATTTCTTGATTTGCTATTTGCTTGTTCAGCGACAATCAATTTGAAGAAATGGGTAGGAACGGCGATTGAAGGAGGGTTACCAATGACTTCATAACTGACTCTGAATTTACCATCAACTGGATCCTTTTTAGGTAAGTACAAAGGACCAGTGACGACTCTCACTGATTTATAAGATTTAGTTAATCTTCTAACAAAATCTTCCAAATGTGCCCAATAATCTCTGTTGAAACCTTGACCAACCTGTGGAGACATGTTGGTTAGATAGAAAGTTTCATCCATTGCAACTTGTGAGTATTTTGCGTCAGCTGCAGGTGCTTGATGACCTCTGTCATATCCAGATCTGAAGTAATCTCTTAAATGTGCTCTGAATTTATCTGGAATTTCTTCATCTTCTTTGAAAACAGAGTTCTTTCTGTCGCCACCACTTCCACCGTTAGAATCCCTTCTCAAAGATTCAGGAGTGATATGCTCAACAACGTAGTATGGATTCTTGGTTTGTCTATCGTAAACGGAAACAAATTCGGATCTTCTTTGCATGTCATGTATAGGTCCGGGGAAACCATACTTGAAAAAATCACCAGGCGTAACATTAGAGTTATCCACTGGTAAGTTCTTGTTAAAGTTGTTGTTGTTTGTTGGTGGTCTACTTGGTGGTGGGGTTGACATTCCTCCAGGGAAACCAGAAGGTGCTGGTGGAGGTGCAACAGGGGCTCCTGATGATCCACCTCCCCAGAAAAACAAGCCTAGTGAACCTAGTGTGACTAATGATGCTGCTCCGTGCATTGGCTTAAACATTTCTGGAATAAATTAAAAATGCTAGTGAAGGGTGCAATGGTATTGAATCTCTCTTCTATAAAAGGAAAAGAAGGTATGAAATATATAAAGATGTGGGTGATGTTTGCCTCTAGTAATTGAGTCTTTGTTTATGTGATTGGTCACTAAATACAAAATACACGTGGATTACCAATGTTTTTCCGTGCTATAGTGACTGCTATCTTTCAAATCTTGGAAATTGTGATCTATCAAAATTGGTTTATTCAAACAGATGAATCAGATCAAAGTTGAAAGAGTAAAAATTTTAGGATGGGAATAGAATTAGATCCGAGGCTGTGCACCGTTTTTTTTTTTTCCTAAGGCTCAACTCAGTCTTCCTGTTTTCAAGTGATTCTTAGTCAAATTTTGGAAAATTGAGTGAGTTCAATTTGATTCTAGTTGAAGAGCTTTGTCTGTTCCTTGGGACAATTGACACCATAGAAAGTTTATCAGTAAAGTATAAATAACTGTATAATACCAATAAATAATGTTTTTGGGAAGTCATACTTCCGGCACACCCAAAATTCTTCGGCACATTTTCAGTCGAAGAAGCAACAATATATTCTTCCATCATAGAAATCTATCACAGATAGCATATTCATTTAAAGAATTTGAAACATACAACAGCATATTAGATGCTTTAAATCAGCCCAATAACAGCCAAATCAATACAAAGTCAAGAGATATATCAAAAAAAATATATCAGCTGCCCAATAAAACCGATTTTATCAACTATTTACTACGAAACAATAAACTTAAAGAATCAGAAACTCTGTTAAGACTTGGAAGTTACAATGAGCGGCTTTTACTAATGAATTTGTTCAATTTGTTGCATTTGAACGACTACCAAGTAAGCAGTGATATAAAAAGTCTTATAAAAGATCACTTAGTGTTTGCATTTCCAAAGTTCGATTTTGATGGATTCAACTTGAACGATCACGTAGATATAACGTTGGCAATTTTAAAATTATCGTTGAGAGTAAATCGGTTTAATTTATCGTTCACAGTTTTCAACGAATTGATGAAGACTTTGAATGAAGGTTTTTTAGATAGCGTATCATCAAAGAAATTAATTGATCAATTGATAAATCAAACTAATTTGGAAATGTTGATCGATTCATTGTTGATTAAAAATCCGAAGACTGACCATAAAAAAATCAAACAAGTTTTCAAAATCACATCTAATTACAACAAACTGATAACAAAGCTAAATTCCAAACATCCAGAGTTTAAGTTGCAAGTTTATTTGATTAACCAATCTCAATTTAATTCAATACTTGAAATTTCATTGAATTTGTTGTGTTCAAATGAGAATATTTCACTTGGGGAAGCAGCCGAAATTACTGAACTGGTGATCAAGGAACTAGGCTTCAATTTATCAAAAAATTCAAATAATTTACCAAATTATGGGAACGATCAACAATTGAACGATGTTGAAAATTTAAATTTCAATACTTTGATGGATTCCTACCTCAGCTTTTGTTATAAATACATTGAAAATAGAATCAAATGTAAAGATTTAGCAACTGTCTATTCAATATGGACATTGATAAAGCCATTCCACAATAGAAGTTACCATTTTAATATAAACTCCACAAACAATAATTCCAAGAACAACTATTATTTCTATGATATTATATCACAGCTGATTACAAACTTTTCAAAAAATAAGAGATACATCCAATTAATTTCTGAACTGCTCCAGAATTTACCAATTGATGCCATCAAAGTTTCACCACGTTTAATGTCTTCATTGATTATATACAGTTCAAGATCCGGAAATACTGAATTAAGTGAATTACTAATGAAACAATATGATGATTCTACTTTGGGTCTACCCACTCGTTATTCTCCCAAACAATTAACTTCGTTGCTTACCTTATCCATGAGACAAGGTGACTATGATAGAGCAAATAAGATTATGAGTTTTGCTAAGGATCACTTGATTCATTTCAGTGCTGTCGAATTCAATGAATTGATTAGAGCAACCATTGTTATTGATAAGAAGAATGGGACTGAAACAGCTTGGAAATTACTAAGCGGAGTTTCTGGATCACTTGGGAAATATGGATACATTAGTTACTTGAACTATATGATTTCAAGTGTTAAAGTTTTAGATTTTAACAAAACTGAACTAATGTTCCGAAATGCTCTAAAAGAAGTTAGTTTTAAAGATAACAATTTCTGGGATTATTGGATCGCATCTTATTTCAAATATATAATTAGATCACAATCCATTCAATCAGCCATCAAGGTTTACAATAACATGATTTGTCGAAACAACAATGCATATGTACCATTTAAAAGCGTCAATGATTATCATTACCATACCAATCCATTTACAACAAGAATTGACAAAGTTAAAGTAAACCTGTCGAATGATTCGAAACCTCTAATAATTAGAGATATTTTCCAGAAAGCATTTACAACATATAACAAAGCGCTCAATAGCGACTCAGCTGATACAGAGTATCACAGGGAGAACTTTAAACAAGTTGGAATATGGTGTTTTATGATGTTTAAAGAATTAGGTTATCAAGATTCATCGATTGGTATTGATCTCTCAAAGACGATCCACCATAAGAAGCGTAAAGTTGGCTTTACAGACCATCTCAAAGATGCCCGTTCAGTTAACGATGCTGATGATTTAGAAAAGACTTTTGTGGATAATGCTAATGGGTTCCAACAACAGTGGAGCCAACAGAGCAACAGCTTGAACAAGATCATCATGTAGATAAATAGATAAATACAATAATAGTAATACAACACACATAATGTCATATAATTTTAGTCACCCGGCCTTAATGTTTTATCCCCTACAAAATGAATTAAACACAAAAAGTTCCGGTTTCTTTTTTTTAAAGAGGAAAAACATTTTCTGTAAAGCCACGATGTTTTTTAAAATTTTTTTTTTTTTTTGTTTTTAGAGGAAAAAATTTCAATGTATGTGTTTTGTTAAAAGAGTAAAGTCTTTTCCAGTCGAATAGGTCTTTGAGAAAAGGGTAGATACACAAGTCTGTTTTGGATCTAGCAGGTTTATATTCTTCAAGAAACAAAGAAAATCAATAAATCCACACACAAGCACATAATCAAAATGGCTTTCGTGTTAACTGAAACTTCTGCTGGTTATGCTTTATTGAAAGCTTCCGACAAGAAGATCTACAAATCATCAACCTTATTACAAGACTTAAACTCATCTGACAAAGTTTTAAAACAATTTAAAATTGCTGCCTTTTCCAAGTTTAGTTCAGCTGCTAATGCTTTAGAAGAAGCTAACGCTGTCAATGAAGGTAAAGTCTCTGATCAATTACAAAGATTATTAGATGAATCAAAATCAGACAAAAAATCAACTTTAGTTGTTTCTGATGTTAAATTAGCTAACTCAATTAACAAGTTAGGATTGAACTATTCCGTTGTCAGTGATGCTGCCACTTTAGATATTTACAGAGCTGTTAGAGAATACTTACCAGAACTATTACCAGGTATGAGTGATAAAGATTTATCAACAATGTCTTTAGGTTTAGCCCACTCTATCGGTAGACACAAGCTAAAGTTTAGTGCTGATAAAGTTGATGTCATGATTGTTCAAGCTATTGCTTTATTAGATGATTTAGATAAGGAATTAAATACATATGCTATGAGATGTAAGGAATGGTACGGTTGGCATTTCCCAGAGTTGGCAAAGATTGTTGTCGACTCTGTTGCATTTGCTAGAATCATTTTATCCATGGGTGTTAGAACCAATGCTGCTGAACATGATTTCAGTGAAATCTTACCAGAAGAAGTTGAAGCCCAAGTTAAGTCTGCCGCTGAAGTGTCCATGGGCACTGAAATCACTGAAGATGATTTATTAAACATCAAGGCTTTAGCCGAACAAATTGTTGAATTTGCCGCTTACAGAGAACAATTATCTAACTATCTATCATCAAGAATGAAGGCCATTGCTCCAAATTTAACTTCTTTAGTTGGTGAATTAGTCGGTGCTAGATTAATTGCTCATGCTGGTTCTCTTATATCATTAGCCAAGGCTCCAGCCTCCACTATTCAAATTTTGGGTGCTGAAAAGGCATTATTCAGAGCTTTAAAGACTAAACACGATACACCAAAGTATGGTTTATTATACCACGCTTCATTAGTTGGTCAAGCCACCGGTAAGAACAAGGGTAAGATTGCTAGAGTTTTAGCTGCCAAGGCTGCTGTCGCTTTAAGATACGATGCTTTAGCTGAAGAAAGAGATGATTCCGGTGATTACGGTTTGACTGTTAGAGCTAAGGTTGAATCTAGATTGAGTGCTTTAGAAGGACGTGATATGAGAACTACATCCAAGATTGTTAAGGAACAACAAAAGGTTGACATTTCTGAAGCCAGAGCATATAACGCTGATGCTGACGCTGTGATGAAGGAAGCCGACTCTGATGATGAAGATTCTGAAGAAGAAGATGAAAAGCCAAAGAAGGAAAAGAAAGAAAAGAAGGAAAAGAAGGACAAGAAGGATAAGAAGAGAAAGAGAGAAGAATCCGATGATGAAGAAGAAGAAGAAAAGCCAAAGAAGGAAAAGAAAGAAAAGAAGGACAAGAAAGAAAAGAAGGACAAGAAAGAAAAGAAGGAAAAGAAAGACAAGAAAGAAAAGAAGTCAAAGAAATAGATTCAATCAACTGAAATATTATAGAAATGGAATTTAATTTATACCTTGAATAAAAGAAAGAAGGGAGTATGTCCCCCCTTTTTTCTATTTTCAGAGTTATACAGCATATATTGTTTAATTTTTTGTCTTATGCTTTTATTGTTCTTCATTTTGTATCACAACGGATATACACCCATCCAACTCCATCATCGATTCATTTACCCTCCACTTCAAGCTTGTTTATTATCATATTTTTTTTTCTGTTTATTATTAATGTTTGGTTGATTATCATTCTTTTGATAATTCTTTACCCCACATTCTTCGATTGTTAAGTTGAACTGAAAGGGTCAGGTTCTAACTGTAACTCATCACCAACAGCTCGTATACTAGTTTCCGAAAATGAAAACACCTCATATTATATATAACTTTGTACTTATTTTTTGTGTTTTGTCCCTTTTTTTCTTGTTATTTGGAAAGATTCTTTCTTATCCACTATACACACTACAAAGTCACTTTAATATTTTGTTTTTTCATTTTTTATTATAAAATTTTAAGTCTTATTTTGTTACCATATTTTGTGATGTAATGAGCTAGATTAGCTACGTAACAAGTTACGGACAATATTCAAGGCTGTGCTTTGTAGTCACGTGATTTACATTTGTTTTTTCGAACTTATAATTTGAATCACATTTGTTTATGGTACCGATCAGTAGAGCTTTGAATCTTTTTATGTTTGAAAATAAACTAATAATATTAACAATTGAATTATAATATACCGTATCAACCATAATAGGGAACGAGAGAAAACAAACGATGACTTCATCTATAACAGAGAATGAAATGTATCAAATGAAGCATTTACTGAATAGATTATTACTAGGATTAGATGACGAACATCAAGAAAAAGACAACATTATAAATGACTTAAGAGAGTTAAGTTTGAAAAAAAAAATTGAATTTGATAAGTTTGTTAAACCAGGTCATAGTGACGATGACAATGATAGTACTGATGATGGTGATGAAGCTGAAGATGGTTCTGGGGTTACTGATGAAGATCGAATTATTAGTCAATTAGAAACGAAAAAAAACTTAACTTTGACAAGTTTACAAAATCAAGAATACCTAAGTACCAAGTACGAAGATGTTTTGGATAAATACAAAGAGTTGGTTAACTTATTGAACGGAAATTTGAAAAATAAATTAAAGTTCGATCTAAATTATTCAAAGATTTACAAAGATCTATTCAATGAAAAAATTGGACAATTTGAAATCAATATGAATTACTTGGACAATTTATTGATTCAATCGGAATCCAATTATCATCTCGTTCTTCAAGGTTTGAAAGCTGAATTTGAAAAATTTGTTAAAGAAGAGGATAATGAAGAGGGCCAAGTTTGAAATTTCGAACTTACGTGATTTTCTTAGGTACATATTACCTTCTATAATTTTACTTAACGACTTAATGACCATATGTTTGCTTAATTGAATACTAATATTATCAATACTGATAAACATGCTGATAATCATACTAATATTGTAGTATCAAATCTTATAAAAATATGTACATGAATACATAATAAATAACCCAGTCCTATAAAGTTTGTTTTTGTTTTATTCCTAAATGTCCAAAACTAATCTGTCTTTGAATTTTTTATGCCAACAATTGATGATCCATGGTAATTGCCAATGAAGGTCTCATTAATGGCTGATTCCTTGCTGTTTGAGAGTATTTCCTTTTCACCTTCTTCGGCACAATATTCTATAAATTTCTTGAACCTTCTATCTTTATCAATTCTACGCCAATTGTCTTCGATTCTTTTATTATCGAACCCAACATGAATGGTCAAATAGTTCCAAATTTGAATCAAATAATGAAGTAAAAAATAAATTATAAAATGAGGTTTCGTTAAGAGTGCACTAAATTTGAGGTCTCTCATGAATTCAGTTTCTTTTTTAGAATCTGCAGCCTTTTTGATATATGCTAACAAAGATTCGATTCCATCTTCCAGTGAGTTGATTTTCAAATCTTGCAAGGTTCTTAAATTGGTCTCAACCTCCTTTGTCTTCTGTAATAATAATCTCAATTCATATTTAAGTCTTGCATTAATTTTGTAATTCTTAATGAACTTATCGTTCAAGTCGTGGTACCTTTTCATCAATTTACCATGATCGTTTTTCATAATATCATAGTTTTGAATTGATCTAGAAATATTCAACTTGTCCAATAATGCATTCTTTGAATTGGATATTTTTTTCTTCGCGTCGTTTGAACAATTGACAAAATTCAATTTGTATTCGTTTTGAATGTTTAGATACTGAACAGCTAACCATTCCATGGTCATTAAATCTTTGTTCCCACAATTGTTTGTTACAATATCCAATTGTTCTTCTATTATAGAGAATGAGTTCGATCTTCTCAATTTCATCGACTTGTATTTGATTGATTTATCAAAATGAATAACATTGTTATTATTGTTGTTTTCGTCATAATTAGACAACTTCAATTCAATTTCATTAATGTTTAGTTCTTTGTGGATTGAAGGTATAGAATGCCTTCTTTTCAATCTTGAATCAAATAAGGTTGCATCAACATCTTCTTCGTATTTAAAGTGATCATTATTGTTTTCATCACCTTCAAAAAACGGATTGATTGATGTTTGTGACATATTCAATGAATTGTCATTGCTATCTTGGAAGCTACCACCAATAATTAATGTCTTGGATCTGTGTCTGCTCAATCCAGATTGTGTATTAAAACTTAAACTGTCACAAGTAGATGCATTTGTTGCTTGTGAAGATAACTTGTATAAAGGATCTTTTGAAAGAAATAAAGAATCAGTGTAATCCGATGTCTGTGTATTTAATGTGGATAAAAGTTGATCATATTCTGAAAAGCCACCATCGCTGAGTGAATTTGCTCCTGATACATGGGATGCTGCAGTCTTCTTCCTGGTATATGAGGCTAAAGAACAAGTTTCTAAATTAGCTTCTTTTCCTTTACACTTCCAAAGATAATTCATTCTTTTACCATTGCACATTTTCAGGATTGAATCCAATTCGTGGCAATTAATAAACTTGTTTGATGAACTATCCTGAACCAAATTTCTTTCATTTAATGGACTTGAAATGTTTAAATTATGTAAAGTTTTACCAGATGTAAAATCCATCATTGTGTTCTTAACCAGTTTTTTGACTTTACTCAAATCTTTTGTGAAAGTTTGGTTTGTTTTCAAAGTGCAATTAATTTCGATAATCTTAGAGATTGTTTCAGGGTCCAATTTGCCTCCATACACACCAGATTGTTTGATTTTATAAGTTTTTTGGAAATTGACGATAGATTGTCTAAACCTATCAAAATCCAGCGGATCTTTTGGAGGATTTATACTGTTACCCGATAATTCCAGTGTAGATTTTAAAAATAAAGTAAAGCTAATGATTGTTAAAAACGATATATCAACGGAACGGTGTTTAGTTTTAACAAAATCATTTGATCCATTGATAGAATCAATCAGATTCCACCAATTTTCAATGGCAAGTTCAGTCTTTTCACAAAGTAATCCATCAACATACTGAGGTTCAAGTAAGTCATAATAGAATAAAAACGTTTGAACAATACAGACTAATTCAATAGCCGAGTAGTTCAGTGTTATTTCACTTGGGATCTTGAAAGTAGACTTAAATTTATCCTCAACCGATTTAGTTGGATTACTGATAACCATTGCTGATCTTGCACCACAGTTCAGTTTCTTTAAATTGTAACTAACAACGAAATTATTGTATAACTTCTTGACATCACCATTGGGAACAGGTATTAGCGTTAATCTTGATTCCAATTGAGTTAAGTTTGTCACAAAAATGATTCCATGGTCGATAGTCTCTGTTGGTGAAGAGTAACAGGAATTCTCTAATTCATTGATGTATGTATAAAACGAGGTAGGCCACCTTGACGGATCATTGATAATTTTGATTCTGTATCCAATGATGGTATCTTTGGAGTCACCTGTATAGGTAACAATAATTGTCTTACCCATTCTTTTAGTAATCCATTGTTGAACCATATAAACTTCATAACCGATTAACTTCACTTTTGATATTTGTTTGACTATATTATCTGTATTTTGAAACTCATTTTTAAAAAATTCATAAACTTGGACATCCGCCAGAATGTAGCTTATGTAGAACCCATCGTCATCAGGTAAAGTATGAGAATAAACTAACTCCGCTGGTTGGAAAGACTTGGGGAGACGGTTGAGATTATCGAAATCAAGGGGTCTATTGATTTGATCTACACTCATTGATGGTGGAAATGTCAAATATACGTTGTTCAAAAAGTTGAAAGAAAGGTCACAGTATGTTCCAAGTGAGGAAGATCATATTACCTTGGGAGATGTTTTGAGGTAATAAACCAATGTAGTTCGGTTTGAATCAGATAAAGTTACTTCTACTTTAGCATTCTGTCACTCGCCACTAAACAGGGCTGCGCCACTATGAAGATAAACTTGGCAG
This sequence comes from Ogataea salicorniae, assembly GCA_030557545.1. Taxonomy (NCBI): domain Eukaryota; kingdom Fungi; phylum Ascomycota; class Pichiomycetes; order Pichiales; family Pichiaceae; genus Ogataea; species Ogataea salicorniae. The sequence continues at coordinate 198,457 of JAKTPI010000001.1, forward strand.
TGGATAAGCCTTTATCTGCCAATTCTAATTTCTGGTAAATTTCTGCGGGTCTTTTTTACACTAAAATTGTTTACCAAGTGATTATCACCCTCAGAACAAGTCAATCAAAGCCTTGATCATCTTGCTTATACCGTCCAGTAGAATCAAACAGGTAGTTCTTTTGTGTTCAATTGATTATTCAAAATTACAATCAATCTTTTGTTTTGTTTGATTGGCTCGTTTTATACATCCGATAGTTCATTATCAGCGTAGATCTCCAATAAGGCTCGTTTCTATTTCAACACTTGTTCATTTCGTTGTGTCTGTTGAATAAAAAGTCGTACAAATATATATCAACCCCATCTATCAAATATATTCCATCAGATCCACTATACATTTATTAATTGAGATCTTATATTATACTTACACATATACTTTAGTTTGCTTGTGCTTTTTTTGTGTTTTTTGCGTTTATCATTATCTTCCCCCTTCCCCTGTACAATTGATCGCACATACCGATATCTATCAAAAGTCGATATTTCCATTATCATACAACACTTATACATATACACATACTTATACACATAAAATCTCATAATGAGTTCCGATGAAGGCATTTTCCGTTCAGCGGATATGATCTTGGTCCAATTCTATATTGCCTCTGAAATCTCAAGAAATGTCGTTTCAGTTTTAGGTGATATGGGTAACGTTCAATTTAGAGATATGAACGTTAGCATCAATTCGTTTCAAAGGTCCTTTGTCAAAGAAATTAGAAGATTTGATAATTCACAAAGACAATTAAGATATTTAGAATCAATTATTAAGAAACAAGATGTTAAAATGCCTGTCACTTCTTTTGATCATATGATTATACCTTCTAGCACCAGTAACGTTACAATCAGTATAATATCTGGTCCATCAGACTCTCAGTTGGATGATCTGGTGCAAGTTATTGATCAATATGAGTCAAACATTAGACATATGGATTCAACTTACGAAGAGTTACTAAAAAAGCATACAGATTTATTAGAGCATAGATGCGTTTTACAAGGTACAAGAAAATTCTTTGATGGTAAGTTAAGTTTAGAATTGTCCGATGATAACTCTCCTATCAACCAATTGAGAAATTCGCTTGATGAAAGTGAAGGTTTATTGACTGAAGAAACATTAGTTGAAACAGGTTTGGGAAACTTTGGCCAACAAATCGAATCTACTGGTAGAAGCGAATTAAATATCATGGGTTCAACAATGAATTTTCTCAGTGGAACAATTGATTCAAATAAATTTCTAATATTACAAAAAATATTATGGAGAGTTTTGAGAGGTAATTTGTACATAAACTACGTTCCGGTTGAGGATTCGGACAAGTATATCTTCTTAATCTTTACACACGGTGAAACGTTGATCAAGCGTTGTAAGAAAATTCTTGAATCTTTGGATGGTAAAATATATGAAGTTGATAGTGATTACGAAGTTTTCAAACAACAACTGGATGAAATAAACAACAAAATCCAAGATTTGAATGAAGTTTTAAGATACACTCAAGATAGACTAATTTTAGAATTGAAGGAAATTTCACTTGAAATTGAAAAATGGAAGATTGAAATCTTGAAAGAAAAATCCATTTATTCCGTACTGAATTTATTCAATTATGATCAAACTAGAAGATGTTTAATCTCTGAAGCTTGGATTCCTAAAACTGATTTAGGTTTAATCAAAAATGCTCTGAGGGATGTTACTGAATCTTCGGGCTCGGATATCAACTCGGTTGTTAATGTTATAAATACTAATAGAACCCCACCAACATTCCATAAAACCAATAAATTTACAGCATCATTCCAATCAATTATTGATGCTTACGGTATTGCCACATATCAAGAAGTTAATCCAGGTTTGGCTTCAGTTGTTACGTTCCCATTTATGTTTGCCATCATGTTTGGTGATGTTGGTCATGGTATCATTTTATTCCTTGCTGCTTTATGTTTAGTTTTGAATGAAAGTAAAATTGGATTAATGAAGAATAGAGATGAAATTTTTGATATGGCATACACCGGTCGTTATATTTTAATCCTAATGGGTGCTTTTTCGATTTATACTGGGTTCTTATACAACGATATTTTCTCTAAATCAATGACCCTATTCAAATCCGGTTGGCAATGGCCGAGCGATTTCCAAGAAGGTGAAAATATCACAGCTACTAAAGTTGGTGTTTATCCAATTGGTTTAGATTATGCCTGGCATGGAGCTGAAAATAATTTACTATTTTCAAACTCTTATAAGATGAAATTATCAATCTTGATGGGTTTTTCACATATGTCCTATTCATTCTATTTCTCATTGGTTAATTATAGGTTCTTCAAATCTAGAGTTGATATCATTGGTAATTTTGTTCCAGGTTTATTGTTCATGCAAAGTATATTTGGTTATTTATCATTGACGATCATTTATAAATGGACTGTTGATTGGATTAAAATTGATAAGCCAGCACCTGGTTTATTAAACATGTTAATTAATATGTTTTTATCACCAGGTACCATTGAGGAAAAATTGTACCCTGGTCAATCATTTGTTCAAATTATACTAGTTCTAATTGCATTGGTTTGTGTTCCTTGGTTATTGTTATATAAACCATTAACTTTGAAGAAACAAAATACCCAATCAATTGAATTGGACTACACGGATGTGAATGACCAAGCAGGTACTAGATTATCATTTACAAACGATGGCCAAGATCAAACTTCTACTGTTGAATCCACTGGTTCGATCAATGAAGAGTTTTTCACAATTCAGGACTATGATGAAGGTGAACATGGACATGAATTCAATTTTGGTGATATTATGATTCATCAAGTTATTCATACCATTGAATTCTGTTTGAATTGTGTTTCTCATACTGCATCTTATTTAAGATTGTGGGCTTTATCATTGGCTCACAATCAATTATCATCAGTTTTGTGGGATATGACTATCTCGAATTCATTTGTTTCATTTAAAGAGAATGGTTACATTGGATCAGTGATGGTTTTCTTTTTGTTTGGAATGTGGTTTGTTTTAACAGTTTGTATATTGGTTGTTATGGAAGGTACTTCTGCCATGTTACATTCTTTAAGATTACATTGGGTTGAAGCAATGTCAAAGTTCTTCGAAGGTGAAGGTTACAGTTATGAACCATTTTCATTTTATGATATTTTAACTGCTGCTGAAATTGGAGGAGAGTAGTCTTGTAAAGTTTTTTATAATTTTCTGTAGCTGGTCCGAATATGAGTTTTTATAAATTATTTGATAAATTGTATGTATATATTTTGTTCATTTATATTTTTTTTTTTAAAAAAAAATCTGTTGTCTTATCAACAGGAAACTAGTTGAATTTAGTTTGTTTGTTATTCATATTTTAACAAAAAAGGAGAGAAGGTTCCGAGTATACCATGTCGGTCCTGGATATCTTTTTTCTCCCGTTTTTCAACTTTCTTTCTAGTATGTATTGTTTTCAGCTTCACAGCAGTATATGTTTATAAATAGACAGAGATGTAGACAAAGAGAATGTACGTTTCAATTGTTGTTATATGAATTGGTATGTGAATAACCTACTTTGTTTGTTATTTATTGTTAAACTGACATTAGTCATCAACCCCTATTTGCTCAATAGTACATACGGAAATAATCGTTTGACAATTTTTTCTTTTTTGCACGTACATCACTCTTCGAATCATAACTGTGAACAAAAAGAAACTTTTGACTAATTATAGTGCCGGCAGCAGCATATATTTGTTACTAGTTGTGAAAAACCATTGTATTTTTTAAACTCACTAAACAATAAAAGTACTCTTATCTCGGTACTACCTATATATACATGTGCTTTAAACCCATTTTTGTTTTGAGAGGGTTTGGTGGTTTTAAATTAAATTTTTTCAAACTCAGAAGCTAAAAAAAAAGAGCTGGTCCCACTAATTCAATCAATTTCTGCCTTTAAAATCAGTGAATGAATAAATAGGTCATAATTGTCCTTCCCAGTGCTCCCTTCATTTACTCCCTAAAATAACTAATGGTTCTTGACTGCCATTTCATGCAATGCAAGTTCATACAGATTATGAGTTTGTATCCCCAATTCATGAGTGGCTCAACTATAAAGAGAATCTCTCAGTTTGTAGAGTGTAATTATAGTATTTTAGTTAAAAAAAAATTTAGATACCGTTAAAAAGAATCCACCCAGCCAGTTATACAGAATTAAAATGTGATAATGTTTAGTATTATATGCAGGTATTAAAGTGTTTGAGTCTCAAATTGAACAGATAAACATATATTGATATTTCGACTTTATCACAATATCATATACTTTAATGGTTGCATATATACCTATATCCTTGAATGAATTTCCATGTATTCATTGAACCTTTTGTTACCACTGCATAATTCTTTGTTGTAACTTACTCGGAATTTTTTTTTTTTTTTGGAGTGATTTTTGTTCTGCCTTTGCTTTTACCATAGAAGTTTATTTGTATGTACGGTGAGGTGGCTCATGTTTGAGGATGCAGGGGGGGTGTATGTTGTCTTATGTAGAATATAGGGGTTGTATTTTGATTTCACTATGGTCTAAGTCTGACTTGACTCGTTTCTTCCCTTGACCATACATATACAGAAGCTTCTTCTGATTAGTCTGCTTTATGGATCTATTGTTGTTATAGTAATCTTTATTTAAGATCTCAGCTATATACATATATATAGCTCTTTTTTCTTTAGCTAAGCACAGGTATTTTATGCGTTTGTTGGTTATAGATATTGAGAGAAAAAAAAAAAGAAAACCATTACTCGTTCCCTCCCAGAAGAGATGTTAGTACTCGTTTGGAATGGAATGGAATGGAATGTTCAACAACTGTTAACTGTTATTTTTATTTTTATTTTTTCAAGCCTTTCGGCTATAAACGAAAACTTTCTTCTGTAAAAAAAAATTTGACCAGTGGGCTGCTTTTCTCTCTCTCACCTCATGTGTGTGTATGTGTGTGTGGTATAGGCGGGCAGCATTGTGCGGCAATCTTGCATTATGCGTTGAGCAGTATGCATATACCTGGTAGGATTCTTGTTGCCGCAAGGTGTTGTTCTGCGGGACTTAGTTTTTTAGTGCTGTCACGCCAATCCTTTGGAATGCATGAAACGCTGGTTGCCGCAGCTATTTTATTCATACCTCGCTCTTTTGCGGCATAGCTCGCCTTCCCGTTCTTTGTCCCCTTAACTCAACTAATTGTATAGAAACACAATCATATTTTTGTATGGTTCTCTCGTAATTTGGGACTCTGTTCTAAGTTCCGTCAATATGATTTACACACCGATCTATAAAGAGGCTTGAATGTAGATTTATATTATGAACCGTGTAAAGATGTATCGCTTCAGGAGTTAGGAGTTGGTAGGTGGAGGTGGGCCATGTCATTATAAGGCAAGACCTCCATTTTGTTTTCAACTAGAGTGGGAACGTCTTTATTTAACAACAGTCAATCATATTACTTCAAAGTGGGGTATGTTCTCTGTGGTTGACTGGTAGTACACCACCATCATCCTCCTATTCTTTGAAACTGATCTTATTTCCTTGCCTTGTCTCTATTTGTAGCCAGGCTTGTCAGTCTTCTTTGTACATAATCATCGTCTATCAGACCTTTCTTCTTTCTCTCTTTCTCTCTCGGTGGGTCGCGCTACCAATAACAATAAACCTAAATTTAGTTGTTCAAAAGTAGAGAATATTCGATGGACATTTCCATTTATTGTATTGCATCAATCTCGCAGTTTGAACTCAAAAGGAAAGGAAGCACAGTTCACATGAAGGTACGGGAAGAGTATCATCTGTAATTACACGGGGGTAAATTGTCGATCATGTTTATATATATAGTTGTTACACTGGTTGGTCCCAATACTGGTTTTTGCTGATTGTACAAATTTGTTGTTTTTTCATCGGAATGAGAACACCAACCTCTCCATATTAACATATATAAAAGGTCAATCCGACCCTTCCAAAATGTGTAATATGCTTTTAAATTCAAAGAATTCCCGCTCTTTCATCTTTACAAACGGTTATCATAGTTTCTTAAATCCATTATAAACACTAGAGATGTAGATTTCTGTGAATATGGCACTATAAATACTATGGTATAATTATGATAGATCACAATATTTATGATAGATTCTATCTATTACGCACGCATCTTTTCGAAAGATTACTTTATGATGTGTCAAGATTCTTGGACCTTTTGGTGGCTATTAGAATTTATCGAAACAGGTAAAAAAAATGATTAAATGAGCGGAATCATTCTTATCGTTGAGTTGACCTTTTGAAAAAAAAAAGCTAACTAACCATTTCAAACAGGTCGGAAAACTTCAGTTAATCGATTGTTGACCCGTTTTAACAAGTGACAGATTAATTTCCCATTTGGGAAATTTTAAAACATTAACCAAAACAAAACAAAACTAATTCACCTATATAATGGTTCTCTATATCATGTTTTGACTATATCTGACTCTATATACATATACACTATTCATACCTTTCAACAAACTCAGCATGATAGACCAATATCAACAGCAACAGGACCATCTTTACCATCATCGCGCACTGCCTCATAAAGCATCACGACAACATATACCTTCTTCATCTTCACCTCATAGAAGTTTAAACCGTAAAGCATCAACACTATCCACAATTGAACGTAGAGGAGGTCGTAAGAAAGATGCTATTGAAAGGTTTATTGAGAATAACCAAACAGTTATAGTTTCAAGTTTATCACAACTTCGATACAACATTCTTTGTGAAGGTTTACCTAGCGCAAACTACGAAGATGGGTTATGTCCTTATAGAATATACGTTTGGTCAATTTTACTAAGGGCTCAACCCATAGCTACCGACTATTACATATCACTGGTAGCCCAAAATGAATCAAAATGCTTCAATAAAATACACAACGATGCTTTCAGAACGTTTAAGAAAGATGAAGTTTTCAGGCAGAAAGTGTCAAACAATACATTAATAAGAGTGTTGAATTCCTATGCATTAGAAATAGAGGCAGCAAATTATCATCACCAAGGTACAGTTAGGTTATCACCGTATGTGCAAGGCATGAATATCTTAGTTGCACCAATTGCATTTGCTTCCAAAAGTGAACCCGAAACGTTCTCAGTTTTCAAAAGGTTGTTAATTAATTATATCCCAATGTATGTTACTCCTAATTTATCTGGTGTTTTGAATGGTGTTAAATTGGTTGATTTAATTTTAGAAAAAGTTGATTCTAAGCTATTCAACCATTTGAAATCTAAATTATTAACTGCCAAAATATATGCATTACCATCAGTGTTGACGTTGAGTTCTTGTACGCCTCCATTATTACAAGTTTTAGAGCTTTGGGATTTCTTGTTCAGTTATGGATGTCATCTCAATATTTTTTTCATTATTGCACAAATAATACTAATTAGAGATGATTTGTTAGATGCTAAAAATCCTATGGTTCTATTAAGAGAGTTCCCGGTATTACAAGGCAAGAAAATTATAAAGTTGTCAATGAGTTTGATCAAGTTAATACCCGATGATTTATATGATTTAGTGGTTAGGCACACTTGGGATGATTCTGTTGAAGATTTAATAAATCACTACAATAATAACTGATTATTCATATATATATATACATATATATAGTTTACATAAAATTGGGAACTTGTGTGTGTTTTTTTTTTCTTCATTTATAGTAACCCTAATTGGAAATCCGTTTCATCAATGTAACCAACTAGCACCACTCTATTGTTAAAGGATCTACCTGCCAATCCATTCAAACAATCAACAGCATCGTTTTTATTTTCAAACTGAACGAAAATCAATCCATATTCAGGTTTCATTTCATCAATACCTCTCTTAAAATCGTTGTTTGCAGGTTTAGCTATTGATACTTTAATCAATTTACCAAATTTGCCACATTCTTCTTCAAAGGATTTTTGGAATTGATTGTACGTCGAAGGGTTTAACAAATCTTCAAAAGTCAAGCAATTGACAAATTTAAGAACCGTTGATGTCTTATGTTTGGACACTCTATGAGAAACTGGATTGATGTTATCAATTAACAAATCAGCAGATAGTTTAATCGATTGTTCATAATTGTGTTTACTCCAGCAAGATTTGAAACATTTTAATTTGTTAGTGTCAATTTCCTCCTCATTAATCTTATTTATTAGTTTTTCGGTATCTTTCGCTGGTTCAGAATATTCGAAGAACGCAATACCTTTAGATTCATAAGATAGTTTATCCAACAATAATGATAATGACTTTAATTTACCATGCTTGGATAGAATTTCAATAACATCTTCACGAGAAGTACCAAACGGAATGTTAACCAACGTGAACAATTTACTACTTTCTATAATTTCATCGTAAATTTCGTCGTTGGTATCACCTTCCTCTTCCTTATTTAACAATGGTGGATTGAACACAATGTACTCGTTTGGTCTTTCAATAGTTAACTCAATATCCAATTCCGGTATTTTCATGCCGTTTAACGCAAGTAAAGTTGTAGCCACAATCGATTTTGTCGTTTCAATAACCAATTTAGTAGGATCTGTACTTGCTTTAATATCAATCGAATGATCTTCGTAATCGACAGTTGGTATAATTGTTGAAATTAAGAAACTTTCAAAATATTTTTGAATTCTTTCAGGTTTAATACTATCTTGGTTGTTATCGAATCCACTAAGTACTAAAGTTTTAGACATTCTAGAATCCAATGGAGTTAACTGTGAATCTTCAATTGATAACGTTCTGAATTTTTGATTCTTATTTAAAATCTTTTTGATTTGTGAAGATTCAAGTTTTTTAATGTCAGAGCCTGGAATCGGGAATAATCCACATGCCTTGACCCTTGCTGCAGATGCACCTTCATATCCAGCTGGAACTTTATCCCATAATGATTTCTCAACTTTGATTTGATCCAATGGTATCGTTCTTAATGCCGTTGGTCCTGCTGGGAACCTTTCTCTTCCTCCTCTGTTACCTCCACGATGGTTGTTGTTAAAAGTTCCCCTGTTGTCATATCTCTGGTATCTATCGTCTCTGTTATTGTAGATATTTTCATCACCACCTCTGTTGTTATTGGGTCTTTGGTATCTATTATCTCTATAGGTCGGTCTTGAGTCTCTGTGTGGGTCAACGTCTCTGGTATCTCTGGTATCTCTTGGACGTTGTGGAAGATCACCAGAAGCCCTATGAGTTCTACTCGTCTGTTGATATTGCCTTGGCCCTGATTGTGAGTAGTTGTTATGATTATGGTAGTGACTTGGCTTATCATTGGCACGGATCTCTGGTGTAGTTGGTAAAGTTCCCGTTGAGCTTGTCGTCTTCTTTTGAGAATTGCTCAACTCTTTTCTGTTTGCAGCCCTTCTTTCGTTAAACATGATAAGCGTATTAATTTTATCGGTTAATCCAGTGTTTAATGTTAACTAAAGTGTGGATATACAAGTGCCTTCAGCTACAATCCAAAGAAACAAGAAAGACACACAGAAATACAACTGAAGTAAAGTAAATTTTCCGAGCAGCGTCCCGTTTTTGCAAATTGCGGCTGTGTTGAAAAATCACAATAATTTACACGTATTGATTTGGTTGATTTCGATTGATATTACCTATAAATTCGTTCACAATCCTTCTGGCCTTTTTTTGCCATCTCTTGGATCTCATCATTTCTACTAGAATATATCAAAATTCAAGATTAAACAAGTCATGAGATTATCGAATTTATTCAGTATATTTTTATTCTTGGTGCTTCCTATCTATGGAGCCTTATTGTCGATTGATTTCGGTCAAGAGTTCACAAAAGCTGCGCTAGTTGCTCCAGGTGTCCCATTTGATATCATCTTGACAACAGATACTAAGAGAAAAGATACTTCTGGTTTAACAATTACTAATATTCCAGGTTCAAAAGATCAAATTCAAAGAAATTTTGGTTCCCATGCTTTAAGTTCCTGTGTTAGACAACCAAGCTCATGTTTATTGCATTTGAAATCAATTTTAGGTAAATCTGTCAACGATCAAGACTCGATGAAATATATTAAAAATCATCCTTCTGTTGAATTAACCGAATCCAAAAACAACAGAAACTCAATTAGTTTCCATGTCTCAGATCTTTCCTACCCAATTGAAGAGGTTTTAGCAATGTCATTTGACGAAATTAAAAACAGAGCCGAACAACATTGGAACGATGCATCTAGTAGTACAGCTGGCTCAATCACAGATGTTGTCATTACAGTTCCATCATTTTTCAGCCAGGCCAAAAGATTGGCTATTAAGGATGCTGCTGAAATTTCTGGTATGGATGTTGTTGCTTTAGTTGATGACGGTTTAGCTGTTGCCCTCAACTATGCATCAACTAGAGAATTTAATGAAACCAAGCAATACCATTTGATTTACGATATGGGTGCTGGCTCTACCAAAGCCACTTTGGTATCATTTTCTTCATTGAACGGTACTTTGAATGTTGAAACTGAAGGTTATGGTTATGACGAACATATGGGTGGTCATTTATTCACTGAATCAATTAAAGAAATTTTAGAGAGTAAATTCTTGGCTTCCAATCCTAAAATCAAATCAACTAAATTCACATCAAATGCAAGAGCCATGAATAGATTATGGCAAGCTGCTGATAAAGCCAAGTTGGTTTTAAGTGCTAATACAGAAACTAAAGTGTCTGTCGAATCATTGTACGATGATATTGATTTCAAGACAGTTGTTACTCGTGATGAATTTGAGGAATATATTAGTGATACCATTTTCCGTTTTACTAAACCTGTTATTGAAGCTTTATCAAAGATTGAATTAGAAAATATTTCATCTGTTATTTTAGCTGGTGGTTCTACCAGAGTACCTATTGTTCAAAAACATTTGATTACTTTCTTAGGTAACGATGAATTAATTTCTAAAAATGTGAATGCTGATGAAGCTGCTGTTTTAGGTGCAACTTTGAAGGGTCTTTCCTTATCGGGTATGTTTAGAACTAAGCAAATTGAAACCGTTGAACATTCCGTTTCTAGTTATCAAATTAAATATTTTGATAATGGTGAGGAAAAGAAGGCTAGTCTGTTGGATGTTTTCCCGAGAGGATCTGTTTCCATCAATAATAAAACTATTATTGAACTTGCTGATCTATCTGGCAAAAAAGACTTTGAAGTTGATCTTTATGAAGACGGTGAATTGTTTACAGAATTCAATTTCAAGAATAAAGAATATAATGAAACTGCATGTCCTGGCGGGTTAAAATACTTTGCCAACTTTGATTTATCGGAAAGTAGAATTTTTGATTTGAAATCTGTCACTGCAGCTTGTTATCCTGCACCAGTTGATATTGAAGCAAAAGAAGGAGATGAAGAAGTTGCCGAAGCTAAACCAAAGAAGACTATTTTAACCTCCAAACCAAAATATGCTTACTACAGACCAATGGGTGTTTCAACTAAACAACAATCAATCACTAAATTGAAAGATTTAACTAGAAAAGACAAGCAAAGATTACAACGTGAAGAACTGATCAACAAATTAGAAGCTTCATTATACGATTTAAGATCATTTTTGGATGACGAGGAAGTTATTGCCAAGGGACCAACTAAGATGGTTGAATCTGCACAAGAAACCCTGTTAGAATACTTGGAGTGGTTAGATTATGACTCTAGTGTTGCAACAACAAAAGAAATTCAAGAAAAATACGATGATATCAAAGTCCGTAAGATTAAACTTGACACATACGTCAAATTATCAGATACTTTATTGGATCTTTCAGCATTTGACAAACTGAATGAAAAGGCACTTGAAACCGTTTTCAATGTTCAAGATTTCATTTTATCAATGAAAGATGATGCTTTAGATATGAAGAGTAAGTTTGATGAAAACGAATTTGATTTTGAAGAAGCTAGTAAAAACATCAAAGTTGCAATTCCTGAAATTACTGAAACACAAATGAACTCACATTTTGATAGAATTAGAGAATTTAATGAGTTGATTAAAAGATTTAAATCGGGTGAAGTTAGCTTTGAAGAAGCTTCCAAAGAAGCTTTATTCGATCTAAGGGAGTCGATAATGGAAGAATTGAAAAAATTAGAAGATATTCATTCCACTTTAAAGAAAGTCCACAATACAAGAATCTCAGGGTTGAAGGATAAATTAAACAAGTTACTTAGAAAGAAGTCAAAGGAAGAAAAGAAGTTGGCTTCTGCACCTGCTGCATCTTTGGAATCTGAATCTGAAGTTGAAATTGGAACTGAAGCTGAAACTTCCACTCAAACAATCGATGAAAACTCATCAAGTGCTACCACCACCACCACCAGTACTACATCAGTTCATGACGAACTATGATCTAACTAATAATTCTATAGATACTTTAAGTAATAATTACATATCCTTCTAGGTTGGTCTTTATGTACACGTGTATAAACTCAATGGCGACTTGTTACAAGAAAAAGGATGTTATTTTTTCGACGCGACCATCAATATATGTAAACTTGCGTCGATAAGTCTGATCCGGTACTTTGAATTTTCAAGCTCTTTGGAAACACTTGAATCAAAACCAAAGCAGATAGTCAACCAGCTCTTTTATACAGGTTGACGGTTGAAGAAAGTACCCATAAAAGATAATAGTCTTGAAATATAGTAGCATCAATAAGTATAAGCAACACATTACAAAATGCCAACAATTGACCCAGAACTCATAGCTCCACTTTCAAAAGTATCCGACCTTTTGTTGAAAAGACCAGGAAAGGTCACAATGGAAGGTATCAAACGTCTTTCAAATATATACGGATTTGAAACATTCAACGATACTTTAACTGGTACTGATACCAACAATTTAATTTATGCATCGTATGGGAGTGGTGGTGCTGGTGGTAGTAACGTTGGTACACCAATTTCTAGTACAAAAGATCACACAGTAGTCGGACAAGTGATCGAGAGGTTGTCATTAAGTGGTAAGATTCTTTTACTTGACATTGATTTTCAAGAAGAAACCGTTAAGAATATTTCATTATCAAGTGCTATTAACATTCAAGCAATAGAAGATAAAATTTATGATTTTTTAGAAGGTGGACACTTGAATTTTGAAAAAGTTGAAAAAATCTTGTTCAAAAATTTACAATTCAAAACATTCGATAAATTCAATAAGAATTTAAGAATATTAAGTCAGTTCGATAGATTATCGATGAACTCACCAAATGATTTATTTAATTTTTTTAATCAATTGACGTACAACTTAATAAATATTCACGAATATGAAACAAGCAAGTTGCTGGATGAGCAACAGTCAAACAGTAGTTTATTGACGACAGATGAATTGAAACAAGATTCAAGATATGGTCTCAATGGCTTAGGAGAAGTGTTATTAAATCAAAATGATAAAATTGGGTTGTTCTTGAAGTATTGGGAAGACAATAGATTTTTGAATGCATTTTTATTTGAAAAGAAACAAATCATTACAAATGAAAATCTAAATCCATATTTGATACATTTCAAAATAACTGAAAATAACAAACCTGAAATAGAATCTAGATTTTCTGACATTTTGAATTATTCGGCAACTCAAGAGGCTTCCAATGCATCAGCACCAATGACATCGGATTTAAAGGTCAAATGGTTTGAAAATGGTGAATGGTTAATTAATAAACAAGATACTGATTTGATGTCTAACTTGAATTTATTAGAATTAGAACTATGTCCAAAAGTTTGGATTCCTGAAGATTTGTTGATTGAATTAGGTTTGAATAACTATGAAATAATCTCACAAAACAACGATTTTTTCAACTATAACCGGAATGATATTTATGATAGTAAGTTAGATCAATTTTATAAATGTATTAACAATCAGCATTACAAAGAACTGAAAATTAACGTTGATGATGACAGTGATAATAACGGCAATGAACAACAACAAATATTGCAAAGATTCAAAATAAATTATTTAACCGGATGTAAATTCATCAAGATTTATAAAATTAAATTTAGCAGGTTGGATAAACTATTGAAATTGATGAATATTTTACGTAGTTGGTGTTTAATAAACAGTTTTATAAGGAATCTGTTGACTAAGGAAGTTATACCCGGTACAAGTGATGATAACAACAATATATCAAGCAAGTCCAATGGAAAAATGACTACTGCAACAACAGCAGCCTCATTTGCGCCACCTACTGGCACCTTATTTACTTCAGTTGATAATAACTACCATGATGATGAAAATTTATTAGACATACAAGATGATTTGAGGCTAAATGATATAATCAAAGAAAATATCAAATTACTTGGTGAATTCAATACAGTTAACAATGAAGACACGCTATTGACAGAGAACAACCTTTCTGTGATCAGTATTGAAAGTATTAAAAGCAACGAAATCAGTTTGATAGTTACTGTTAATAACAATGCAAACAATAGAAAGAAAATATTTTTTAATATAAAAGATGGATTATTAAGTTCAAAAGACTGGAAATTGTCCAAGATTTTATTGAAGACTGAGGACCTAACCGCTGTGATATGAGGGCCTTTTTTGGTCCTTCGTTGATTGATTAGTGTATCTGAAGTTGATTTATCTTTATATGTGTGTACATTAAATGAATAAATATCAGCTATTTACTTACGAACTACCAAAAGCTGTTACTTTGATCGACAAAATCGGAGCACATTTGAAGAAAGGTAATGTGATGTTATAAAAGGGGGCTGTGTAGAGGGGGGGAATGTTGCAAGAAGGGAAAAAACAGTCCCCCCGAGACTTTTTCCGCTCTCGGTTTGATCTTCGGGAAAAAATGATATTGTACATTTATTGTCTTTGAGTTGGTGAAGAACGAAGAACAGCATCCACTACAGCAACAGAAGCCTCAGTTTGAAGTTCAATTTGCCGATTAGAACGGAACGGGCGAAAAGTGCCCAATTTCCAAGTTCTGCAACCAAAAACAGAAACTGAGGATGGAGGTTAAAAACTGGCGGATAATTGAAAGCGTATCAGCCATCTTGGAGATGCAATGTGATGCCACAGAAGGCGAAGCAACGAGATAATGGCCAATCCAATCAACTTCAGTCTGGAGCAATGGTGATTTTTCCATTGAGATTTAGTTAGGTGGTGGAAAGTGCTTGCCAGTACACCAGCAGCAAGATCATTATTCCTCAGGCTCTCCGAGGACTCAAGCTAAAGATGAGAATGTCATTCAGGGTAAGCTCAAGTGTAAGCAGCCTGGGGCTTCGAAAATGTGGCGAGCAAAACTACAGAAAACTGATGATGAATTGAGCTAGACAGAGAGGAAGAATAATTCCTATGGAAAAATCCTCTCCCTTTGTTCGGAACACAATTCGCTGAAGCAGTTGGTTGATGAAAGCATTTACTGGACAGACAGTAGTTGCTGATGACCATATGGGGTCCTGCTGCCTTTTTTCAATTGCTGGCAACAAAAGCAACTAATGCATAGAGTTTTGAAATGCTTAAGAAGTAAATCCTAATTGCAACAGAAAGCGGCCAAATTTGTCATTCAAAGGATAAATGCATAAGTTAATTGGTTGAGGACGAACTATGGAAAGTGACTATCTTTTTTTTGCGAGCACTAAAACGGTTGTCAGATGGGACAGTGCAGTGGTGAAAGCTGCAAGGATTGCATCGATGCATGAAACCACATGTTGCCGCTTTAGAAGGAGATATCTTTAATAGAATAGAGTAACGTAGAAAGAGAATAACAAGAAATAAAGAAAAAAATATATGTAACGTACGTACATTGAATAGAAATACAACAAAACCTAAAATCAATCAAATGTACATGTGGAAAACAATAATGAAAGGAATCCTAATACTTTAAAAAATAAAAAGTTATTCTTCCATTGAAGGTTTGAAACCATCCAAATTTGGCCAAATCTCCCCAAACATTGAATAACCTTTGGATCTTTTTTTTGTATCGTGCCATTATCTAATACTTCTTTTGCTTCATGTTAGTTTTGATTGGAGATGATGATCTTGTTCTCTTGGTGTGCGTGTGTATATTCTTTTTTTAAGATTGTCGGTTTGTCGGGCGTCGTCGCTGCTACAATGTTTCAGATTTACGGTTTACATACATGCAGTGTGCGGTTTCCATTATTGGGGAAAAACAAAACAGCGAATTTGGGAGTGTTTCCAAATGATTCAAAAGTAAAGTGGCAGTATGCTTTTTTTTTAATTAGATAACTTTGAAGATGTGGATGCAAGTAAGAATAAATGCTTGTATCAGATATAATTGAAACTCAAAAAGGTAAAAGAGAAACAATCAAAAAACAAGAAATTAAAATGCTTGTTCATAAAGGGATAAAATGAACAAAATACAAAACAAAACAAACCAAAACAAGATCAAATAGAAACAAAATGATAGAAACTGAAACAAATCAAAAAAGTATAATGTATAATATTAGTAGCAGAGTAATGTAATGTGTTAAGATAGTAAATAAATAAATAGATAAACAGATAGATAGATAGAGATAATAATAATAATAATATAAATGTAAAAACATTTTTTTTTTTTTTTAATCCAACTGTAAATTGATCCAGCAATTCAAGTGTAAACTAAGAGAAATAGAAGAATAAAAACTGAAAAGGTAAGTAAATAATAGATAGCAAGTGGTTTAAGTAAGCAAAGAATAATCGAAATAAGGGGCAAAAATTAGTAGTAACGTAGAGGATGCGATTGATATTGAGGATATTGTGGAGGAGCAATCTGTTGATAATGTTGCTGATGATGATGATGATGATGTTGTTGTTGTTGTTGTTGTTGTTGTTGTTGTAATGGCGGTAAGACACCTGGGTAGCTAGTTGAGTAATAGTCTTGTTGATGTTGTATTGGCATTTTTTGTTGTTGTTGCAGTGGTGGTAGTGGTGGTTGTCTTTGGTAACCATTATGCATCATATGGTGAGGTGATCCTTGTTGCATTGGGTATCCTCTTGAAAATAAAGATGAATCATCCTCAGATTCGTTATCTTCATAAGATTCGTTATCGTAATGTTGCTGTAATTGTTGTGATTGTTTTTGGTTTTCATTTTGCATGCCATTTCTTTGCATTAGTCTAAATCTAGCCTTTTCAATCTTACGTCTCTTTTTCAGTTCTTCTCTTAAACGCTTGAATTCAGCAGGTAATCTTTTTTCGCCGTGCTTTTGTAAAACAACATGAGAGTTCAAGTGGTTCAAAGTACCGTACGATTTTGAACAGTTCTTGTGGTTACACTTGTAAAGTCTTTCAACTTCGTGCGCTTTTCTTCTTTTTCTTTTGTTGCATTCATTTTGGTATGGAATGATATTACCTGGAGAAGTGGATGCTGTTGAATGATCACTTGTTGGTGATGGCACCATGTGGTTATTAGCGTATTGTGGTTGAGGTGGAGCAATAACTTGACCATTGTAAGAGTATGCATGTAATTTTTTTGGTTGTTGTTGTTGCTGGGTAGGGTATACAGCTAGAGAATGTGATCTGTATGGTAAGCCGGGGTAAAGAGTTGGAGCTGGAGTTGGTGGTGTAGTTTTTGGTTGAGGAAATGAATACTTATCCATTATTGGAGAAGTGTAAGGTGTAATAGCATGTCTATCGTATTGAGCATGTTGATAGTTTGAAGGGTAAGAGGAAGAAGATAATGGAGAATTTTGTTTTGGCATTAGAACTGGTGGCTGTTGGATTGGCATTCCAACAGGTTGAGGAACTGGTTGATGTAACAAAGTTGATGATGAAGTTTGACTGTTTGATGGATTTGTTAACGAATACGAGTTGCTGTTTCTATTTTGAACAGGTTGGTGGTTGGAAAAAGGAGGTGAAGAAGAAGAAGCAGAATGAGGTAAATTCAAATGAGTCAAGGAAGGAACAGGTAATGATCTTAATTCTGAACCAGAGGAAACCAACGATGGTGGTCCTGGTGTGACTTTAGTGGTACCAAAAGAGTCATCTAGTAAGAATCTAGAAGACCTTTCAAAAGATTGTTGTTGAAGAGTGGATGATGAGGTGGCTGACATGATTTTAATAGAAGAAGAAGAAAGAAAAAGAAAAAGGGGAAGCGTATAAATCAAGCAATTTTAGATATGGGAAATGAGATAAAGAAGAAAACAGTGTAGATATGAAGAAATGTTTATTCAAATGATTGATAGTTGTAATTTAAAGAATTAAACAAAAAAAATCTAACAAGTATCAATTCAAAGTCTAAGATAGGAAGATGAGAACAAAAAAAAAGAGGCAAATGGTTTGAATTTATATGAAAATAAAAATAAATGGGGATTGTGATGATGATGATGTTCAAAATCTAGAAATGCTGTAAACCGCAAAAAAACAAATATTGGTAGTTACATTCATGACTTGTTAATGTGCGTCAATATGTAGATCTATATGTACAAACATTTAGCCAATGTTGTTTTCATATATTCACAAGCAGGCGTTTGTGTGTGTGTGCATAGAATAAAATATTCTCTATATTTTAGTCCCGAGGGCATTTCAATCGGCAGATTTGTAAACCGGAGAAAAAAAAAAGTTTTTTGAAAATCGAATTTCCAAGAGGCGGTCTATATTAGATTCTTCTATGCATATTTTTATACATTGCAGCAAAAAAGAAGGATGTGATGCATAATTTGCTTAGCTTATTGTTTTGTAGTTTTGTTGTTGTCTGTTTTTTTTTTTCTTTGGCCGTTGGTGCATGTAAATTTAGAAAAATATTCTTAAAATGTAGATCTCTTACATACATTATTCCGTCTTTTCCATCCATCATCCATCCATCCTTGCTCACTCGCTCGATCGAGGGGGAAAAAAACAACTATACCTTATAGCATTAATTATACATATATTTTTGTGTCAACAATTAGCCAGACAAAATGTTCTCTACAGTTGGTTTTCCAGAAGGAGTTTAATTGATCAATAGATAAAACAAAAGGAATTGTAAAAATGTTTTGGAATGAAGAATCCATCCAAAAAATCTATAAATACAAGTCATGCTTGAAAAGAAACCAAAAAAATGGCCTATCATATCTCGTAAACTTTTAAAAATTATAATAGCAAAGATGGAGTAGTACCAGCAATACACTAAGCAGCAGAGAAAGAGTTCCCCTGGACTACTTTTACTTTAAAAGATGGAGGGGGGTGCATCTATTCATCATTTACTTTTAGATTCAGACCACAGTCAAATAAGTGAACTAAAATCAGGTTATTAAGAACAAAGGATAGTGGTAACACAGGCTAGAAGATTTTTCTGATAATCAAACTATTGAACTCATTTCTACAACGTAAAACACAGAAGAGGTTAGTGTTTTTTTTCTTTTTATTTATTTAACTTCAAATCAAATAGGACCATCCATTTTCAAATGTTATAGGTCAATATTGTTTGTAATGCGTATCATTAGCTAACAAAAATTTACATGTTGGATTGCAAGTCATTCGTCATTTCTCTCTATATTAATTTTTTATGATGACAACAATAAAAAAGCCGTACTTGTATTCGTATTTAATTGATGATTTGTTTGATAAGAATACGTTGTATAGTGTATGGTACAATGTGTACAGCTAAAGCTCTATTATACAAGTTGCGTCCACAAACAGGATGACATCCTTTAAGCTCAATAGGTGCTTGTGATCAAACATCAATTTCTTTTATCATAATAAAACAGCGGTGGCTGACCCTAGAAGTCAAGGAAGATGCTGACAGATTTAACGGTATAGAAAGAACTCTCTGTGTGTCCACTGCTTATATGGTATATTCCCTTCACCAAACTTCTTTTGTTGCCGTCGGTTGTATGCTATCATGGTTTGCTCCTTTTTTTCTACTATCTTCTTCTGGTGAAAAAACTGCCTATCCTCCTTATCACCAACACTACTATCCACGGATTTACGACATGGCAAATCTCCCTGTGTTTTATCATGTTTTGTTCTTGCTTGCTTATTTAGCTTGTTTGTTTAACCTTACCTAATGATGTTTTTAGATTATTATTAAATAACTTTAGATTTTATATTAAACCACGGACGGAACCCAAATGGTTTTTTAATAACCATTTTTGTATTAAAACAATATTAGTCAAAGGTGCAGCTTACATCCCAGATTATTTAAACTCTTGTCGACTAATATACTTTAAACCGTGCATATTGTTTCCAAGTTGTATCACACTTACAGCAGTAATAGACAGCACCGCGGTATCTTTCCTTTCCCTCTCCTTCTTTCTCCTGCTATGAAACGATAGAAGAAAGAACAGCGGGCACATGGGAACCGGGTGAGCTCCAAGCTAATGCTGTTGCTCGTTCTCTCACAGCCAGGTCCGTACGCAGGCATTCTTCTCCTTTGCCTTTGCACGCATTACTTCTAACCTCAAACCGCAGCACTTATTGATGTACTCCCTCCCTTAGGAAACTAAAATATTACATTTGCTTAACAACCTTTAACTATTGTTCACCTGAGAGAACCTTTTTTGAGTGTTTTTTTTTGGGGGTGGGTTTGGAGCCTCATGCAAAAGAAGCTTTATCCTCTTTTCAACAAAGAGATAAAACAAAAACACATGAGAACACGAAAGGAGTCTAACTAATTTATTTCACCGAAAGAAAATTTTATTTTTTCTTTCTCTCTTCAAATTTAATCAATAGCGTTAAATAACGGTGCATAGGTTAATATTTTCTCAAAATGATTGTTCTCTCAATCACACGACTTTAATAGTGAAATTATTTATAGAAACAACCCATTAGACGATCTATCGGTAAATACGACCAAACGGCAACAATAAAGTGCTGCAAACGAGTAAGTATCATACAGTCATTTGGAATGTCAGCAAAAAAAGGTTTTCGTGTCTGCTAATGATAGGGTTTGATTGAAACCTTCGTATATATAATAGAACTCACATGATATTTTTGACGTAGGTTTAATGATGTGCACTTTTCAGTGATCGGCAACATTCCCTGCATCCAAAGATACGTAAAGTTCAAGCTATGTAGTCAATATGAAACGCTGTCATAGAAGTATATCATTATCCGGTGTTATAACCCTCATCATTTAGTCCATTATTAGTGCTGATATGCAATCAATTTCGTGGCGATTTTTGGAGGAGTAGAAGAAGAAAGGATCTACGGATACGGATAAATTTCAATCTCCTTAGCAAACATCATTTTTTGCCAAACAAAGTGTATCTAAGCCTAAATTAGACATAGGCTTCTCTTTATATGTATAAAACGACATTAGTGAAAGATACCCCCCCCCCCCCCAAGAACAAACAACAAGCATTTAACTTTTTGAATCAAAACAAAAGTCAGAAAAAACCTGTTTCAGTTTTGGTTGAAGTCTTAAAAGATTGATTAGGCTATCAATCAATATTTTTTTTATATGTACCCTAGTAGGAATGTCACTACGGCAAATCTACTCAGCCACTGTTTGAGATGTATATATAGTGAATGGTACTGCTGTATAAAAAAATCATTCTGACAGTAGGCTGTTTCTTTTCGAAAACAAGTGCGTATCAATTTTTCCCCGATTATTTTTTTTGAAAGATTGGATTGGTATTATAATGGGTCTTCGCTTATTTTGAATTGTTTATTACATACTTATTTGTTAGACCATTACACAGATACTTTTTACATACTATTCCCTATCTGGTTTATAAATTGGCCGTTCATTACAAGGTAAACAAGATATTTAATAGTTTCTGCCTTAGAAACGTCAGATTAAATAATTACCAATTTAATGGTGAAGGTTGATTGATAATTACTAGAGTGGGTGGTAGTGTGCCGCATGCCAATCTGTTTCCGTTATCCGTTAAACAGGGCAACACAACTTACGTATTAGACCCAACTGAGCTAATAGATAGATTCTAAATCTAATCTAGCATGTAAATAAGATGGGTATCTACTATATTCTCTCTTGGTGTTTTCTGTTGGTCTTTTTTTGGAACTATTTCAACACCAAAAACATCCACTTAAATCGCATTAGCTCTTCAACTGTGGTGTTGGCCCCCCTGTCAATTATGTGTGGGGAAAAGGGGAGACGAGTGTGTTTAAACCTTTTTTGATTTCAAGCAAATCTGCAAATTAATGAATTTGGCAACGGCAGATATCTAATTTTCTAATTTTTTTAATGAACTATTTACTCTAAATCATGTTAAAACTACTAAATAATATGGATTGCATGCTTAATTATTTTCAAGTTTTGTTGAATAACATGCTTCCTGTCCTCCGCTTCGATAGTTCACTTTAGTCAGTTTACCCTTAATCGTGTACCTAACCCTATCTAAAAAAAAAAAGTGGTATTCAATTTGGTATACTTCTTATCAAGTATAAGAAAATCAACTATTGTACAAGTAATACTTGATGTATGTATTTTCAAATTTACTAAAACCTCCCCCCCCCCTATTTGGATAATCGGTATGAAAACCGTTCAAGAGAACAGAGCTGTTAATAAACCAATATATCTTGTAGTGGAGACTGTCTAATTATCATTTAATATTTGATATTGATTATTATTTGAAATAAATTATACGACAGTAAGGTGTATACAAACGGGTATACATGATGCTTTTTGATTGTATATTTGTATATTGGTCTATTTAACAATTTGACTATTGCTTAGGTACTTTGTTTTCAATAATTCGATCAACAATAGCATAATAGTTGACGAGGTGATGATTAACACCAGCCTTTTCTGTAGACTACGTTGTATTTTATCCTTGGTTTCAAGCGTTTGGTATCTCCTATAAAGATGATTGTTCATATAAACAGTTTGATTACTCATGCATTGTTGCATATTAGTAAGCATCTAAAAACCCTCTGCTATATAATCAGGTAAAAGTTTGTTGTGAAGAGAGATGATTTTTCAAAAAGAGAGAGAGGTTTATGGTATTTTGGGAATCAGAAACGTGATTTCAGATCACATGATTTTGATTGGTTACCACAGTATCGGGGTAAAAGTCAGAATTGGCACTTTTACAGTTTTTTTTTTTTTTACGTTTTGTTTTTCAATTTTTTTTTTAAAAAAAAAGTCTAAAGAAATCCGTGGATAATAAAAAAATAACGTGATAGAAGGTCACATGACTTAGGTCTATATATCCCGGTAAAACTATTCGTATCACTTAAATGGTTGCAACCGGTGTAGAGAGGATCACCAAAAGTAATCTGCTGTAGCTAAGTTCAAAGAACCTTATCAAAGTCTTTGGGCGTTTAAAAAAATTATTTACATCTGTCAAAAATTCTTTAAAAGTGTTAAAAAGTATTTAAACCTGGCACAAGCGCTAGATGTTTTGTTTACCTCTAATGTCCACTTTATTTTGACCTTTTTTCCCTTTTTTCCCTTTTTTACAACAATATTTTATTTATATCCTCATATATATCTACTTCAATCAGAAACATATCTTAACAAAACCTCAAATGGAAACACTGGCTAAGTATTCACCATGCTTTGAATTCACGTACTAATGTTAGTTTTTCGAACAAAAGAAAAACAAGACAAACAAAACAAAAGAAGGGTTTTTAGTTTACTGGTGGTTTACTTCCAACTCTACGTTTGATTCACATTATTGCACCTTTTGTGGATTACTCGTAGGTAGTAGTAACTGATCATATCATAGGTTTCATTCTTTAGAGTGCATGCTTTAGAATGTTGCCTGTTGTTGTGAGAGAATACTTATTACACCTGGCGGTTCACTAATGCTTGATTCATTGGATTGCACCTCCTCTGAATTAGACATTACCAGACTATGGTTAGTAATGGCACCTGGTTCGTTCTTTTGAAATCACCTCTTTTGAATGTTCCATGTTGTTCTTATTGACAAATCCTTGCGGTTAACTACTCTTTTGTTCCTTGTTTTGTTCCTTGTTTTGTTGTTCTTTTGTTTTTGTCTTGGTTTAGTCCAGCTCAAACAAATCCTCTTGGGTGATAGAGGGATTTGATTACTACTCACCACATTTGCAATTTGTTGCCAAACCTGATTAACACATACTAACATAAGGTCTTCCATTTCAGTGGTAACAAGACAATAACGAGTACTAGTCGTTGGGGGCTTGACTAGTTATTTGCTTGCTACTTATAAACCGTCACTATACGTTTGAAGTACAATATTGCACCTATTGTCAATTAATCGTATTTGGTCACGGTTGGTCATACCATAAGTTTCATTCTTTAGAGTGCACGCTTTAGAATGTTGTCTTTTGTTATGAGGATTTGGATAGAGACTTTAACTAGGGGATTTTAAGAGGGATTTTACTGGGGGATTTTAAGAGGGATTTTCTGGGGGATTTTGAGAGGGATCTTTAGTGGGAATTTACTGGGGGATCCTTAGTGGGACTGGGGGATTTTCTGGGGGATCTTTATTGGGACTGGGGGATTTTCTGGGGGATCTTTATTGGGACTGGGGGATTTTGAGAGGGATCTTTAGTGGGAATTTACTGGGGGATCTTTAGTGGGAATTTACTGGGGGATCTTTAGTGGGAATTTACTGGGGGATCTTTAGAGGGAATTTACTGGGGGATTTTAAGAGGGATTTTTTGGGGGAATTTGCTGGGGGATTTTGACAGCTGATGTTGTGTCAGCGAGTATACCAAACCTGGCAACGTTAAAGCTGGTCTGGTATACAGACAGCGAAGCTATTGCAAAAATTTGGACCATAATTACGTAATCAGAATCTTACTGATATTTTTAGCGCCAGCTGGCTGGGAGTTTTAGCTGGGGCAGTTTGGCTGGGGGATTTGGAAGGGGGCTTTGGAGGGAGGTTAGCGTGTCTTATAAACTATATATCTTATATTCCTATATAAATCCCTGTATCAAGAAAGATAACGTAATCAAACGTCACATGACTTTAGTTAGTTTATCCGGGTAAAAACAACCGAATCAGCTAAACGGTTGCAACCGGTGTAGAGAGGATCACCAAAGGTAATCTGCTGTAGTGAAGTATAACGAATTTTATGCAACCCTTTCAAACTTTTGAGAACCCTCCAGATTTATGTATACTTTACAGGGAATAGGCACAAATTTGTTCCTTACTCACATGACCATGTTACCAATGATCACAGCTATCTTTCTCAAACAGTAACATATCTAAACGAAAGTTAAACACAATCATCTTGTGAGTATTTCTTACGCTTTGATATCATTCAAACTCAAGACGAAACAAACAAACAAAAAGCCCTCAACTTATGGTCTATCATCTATTCTGTCTTTGTCTCATTAGATAACAACCCATGTGGCTTTGGCAAATGAGTTATTGTTGATCCTCACGTTCATCCTTAAAGGGTTAGACATATTATAGGCCAATGATAGCAGATCCTGCTCCACAAATCCTTCCAGAGGAACTAAACTGAAAGGAATTGGAGCTCGTACTTCGTTTTGCAACGGTCTTGAATGTTGGATGTGCAATATTAGTCACTATTATTGTTGCCTTATAAAACTTCAATAAAACCACTTGACCATATACTGTAATTTATAGAAGTTTAATAAACCTGGTCATAACATCCAAGTCATGTAGAACATACTTATTGGAAGATATAATACCATCTCTTGAGATACACAACTACATGCTCAACAGAACCGTTTATGATACCAAAAATGTTAACCAGTTACTTAGTTCTCAACAACCACCTACTTGCGACGATAATTTCACAATTCCACAACAAGTCTCCATTATTATATTATATAGCTAGTGGGGAAAAGGGACAGGTACACAGCGTTTGCATGGGAATATAGAATACGCGCTGCGTTTTGTACTTGGTCGTGGGTGAGTAGAATCAGTCGGTCGGTCGGTCAGTCGGTCGTTCAGTGGGAATATAAGAGGAAATGCGGCGTCGGTATTGTCTCATCTTTAATGTGATGCGGTGCGGTGCGAACAGGAATATCTTCAGCAAATATGTACGTAAAGTGTAAGATGATCAATAACACAACCGCAAACAATACATGCTGTTTTTTTTTTTTTTGGTTTGGATTGGTGCTTGCTTTCTTCCACAGATGTGGTAAGCAAAAAAAAAGAACCAATTTTTTATCTCCCGAGGAAATTAAGTGGATTTCGTGTTTTGTAGTTGTATTCTTAGAACCACTGTATTTCCAACCATGTTGCAATACATTTAAAGTGCTTACCTTACTTAGTTATAATGTAGTTATTGCAACAATATTTTATATGGGGGATTATATGAAAGGCAAAGCTTTAGGTGAGTAATTTTTTCTTCTTCAAATCCAGAATTTGGGAAAGGGTTGTAATGTTCTTATTGTTTCCCATTTCAAAAAAAAAAAGAAAACGATAAACCAATGTTAGCAAATCATTGTTAATGTGACAATATTATTGATATATACATGTTAATATATAAAATATATTGAAAACCAATATCAAATTAATGAGGTTAATTCTTGTTCGCCTTAAGATGGCAATAGAGAAATGCTTGATATTATAATAGATATCTCAAATAGCTTCCACACCACAGTGCGTATAAAACTATTCACTTTGAAAGTAATGAGTTACAATATTGCAACAAAGACAATAAAAATTAATATATGAAGAATGAAATAAATAGTATTATAAAAAGAACACGCTTAAAAAACAATAAAAAATGACCCAAAGAAGAATGAATAATATATGAACATAATAACAAAAGGAAAAAAAAAAAGGGGAAAAAAAATAAAATGGCAAACAGTATAAATCAAATAGATGAAATGGTAATGACAAAAAATAAATAATTAAAAAAATTATAAAGCAGGACCAGCAGCTTTGACTTCTTCTGTACAGTTAGCTGAGTATTTTTCAAAGTTTTCCATGAATAATTGAGCCAAGTTAGTAACTTCAGTATTGAAGTCCTTGACACCCAAAGTCCAACTAGTACTTGGGTTTAAAATTTCACTTGGAACACCTGGACAAGATTTTGGAATTTGTAAACCGAATGTTGGGTATGTTTCATATTCAACTTGTTCCAGTTCACCAGAGTGGATAGCATCCAAGATAGCTCTAGTGTACTTCAATGGACATCTCTTACCACCTTTAGCAGCAGATTGACCAGTCCAACCAGTGTTCAATAACCACGCGGTAGCATTGTGTTCAGTCATCTTATCTGATAATTGTTGAGCATATTTCATTGGGTGCAAAACTAAGAATGGTTGACCGAAACAAGCAGAGAAAGTAGCTTCTGGTTCAGTGATACCCATCTCAGTACCAGCCATCTTAGAGGTATAACCAGAGATGAAATGGTACATAACTTGAGGGTTGGTCAATTTAGAAACTGGTGGTAAAACACCTCTAGCATCACAAGTCAATAAAACAATGTTCTTAGGATGAGTATCAGCAAGACATGGCATCTTAGCAGATGGAATGTATTCAATTGGGTAAGCACATCTAGTGTTTTCAGTAACATTTGAATCATCAAAATCAACGTTTCTAGTAACTGGATCGTAGATAACATTTTCCAAAACAGAACCAAATCTAATAGCATTGTAAATTTCAGGTTCCTTTTCACTTGATAAATCTAGACACTTAGCATAACAACCACCTTCAATGTTGAAAACACCATGGTCGGACCAACAATGCTCATCATCACCAATCAACTTTCTGTTTGGATCAGCACTCAAAGTAGTCTTACCAGTACCTGACAACCCAAAGAACAATGTAACATCACCATCTTTATCACCTTGGTTACAAGATGAATGTAGAGTTAAAACCTTGTGTCTAATTGGCATCAAGTAGAACATAACAGTGAAAATACCCTTCTTCATTTCACCAGCGTATTCAGTACCCAAGATAACCATTTCCATACTCTTAAAGTTGATTTCAACAGATGTAGCAGAAGTCATACCTTTAGTGAAAACGTTAGCTGGGAATTGACCTGCGTTCCAAATAGTAAAATCTGGTTCACCAAAATTCATCAGTTCTTCTTCAGTTGGCTTGATTAACATATTCTTCATGAATAAAGCATGGTAAGCTCTAGCACAAACAATTCTAACTTTAATTCTGTATCTTGGATCCCAACCAGCAAAGGCATCAATAACGTAAACCTTTTCTCTAGTTCTCAAGTAATCAATTGCTCTACTCTTGGAAATCTTCCATGTTTGTTCATCAACCTTCTTGTTAACAGGTCCCCACCAGATATTATCGGTTGAAGTTTCTTCATCAACAATTCTTTTATCTTTTGGTGATCTACCAGTCTTTGAACCGGAGTAAGCAATTAAAGCACCACTGCTTGAAATAGTGGTACCTTTTTCATTCAAAGCATCTTCGTATAAAATTGGAACACTAGAGTTGTAGTGAATCACAGCATCTGGGTCTAAACCTAAAGTTGCAACAACACTCACTTTTCTTTCCGATTTTTTAAAACCGTAATCCTTTGAAATGGAGGTTTTGTACTCTCTATGTAAGTCAACAGCGGTTGGAGCCATTTTTGTGTAATTAATATATGTATATATGGGGTTGTGTGTGTGTATGTGTGTGTGTGTGTGTGTGTTTTTTTTAATAACTAATAAATTAATTTGAATTAACTGATTAACTGATTAAAATGAATAAACTGATTAACAAAATAATAACAAGTATATAGGAAATTATAAAATAGGAGGAATATACAACATATTTATATAAATTGTAGTTATATTTATCTAACACGCCCGGGAGAAATTTCTTTTAAAGGTGTTAGATAAAATTGCTCCAAACATCGCATCTCATCTCCCTAATAGTACTACAATATAACGAATTTGACGTTCTTCCTTGTTATAATATACGGAGTAAGATCAATTTGGATATCAAGATTGTTAAGAAAAATACTGAAAATGCCTCAATAGAACCCCCGGGACAACGGCAGGGAAATGAAAATGGAAATAGAAAGAGGGTAGAAAAGCGCGCCGCACATCTGGCACTATTTTTGTGGGGAAAAGCTCCATTTTTCCGTTTTTTTCTCCATGATGAAACGGTTGGTTAGGCGATTTGTACTCTTGTTATTAGTAGTTTGGGGTGGGAATAGGTTATATCATTGAAATCGTGACTAATAAGTGGAATGATGAAGTATACTGAGTGTCAGTGTTGGTAAAGCTGAAAAACGTAGTCAATGTCAATGAAGTAATGAGTTAACACTAGGCAGGACCTTTTTTAAAAAGCGGTCGTGCGACTACTATTGGTATTGTCATTACAATTACGAACGATTACATGGCAAAGTGAAGTCGGGTAGAATTTACAATGCGATTATGTTTGAGTGATATTTACCGATAGAAATCAATAGAAGTTAAACTTTTATTTAAGCAGAGACTAATTTGGGTGAAAGGATAATTAGAGGGAAAAACAATAAAGGTAGATAGATATTAAAGAAAGTTAGTGTCTTGTCTTATGACATCAAAATAATAAGGGGTGCCAGTCTGGAGAAGATGGGGGTATCCGATTAGAGGGTGTGTGCGCCGGTGATATGGTAAATAAATTGAATGGCGTTTTGCTACTAATTAACTAACACTGACTGACCTTGGGAACTTGTGACGTTTTTGTAATGGTAGTTTTTTTTTTAATAACTGCAACTTGAGTGAGCAGTTGCGATGAGACATAACAAGTTGAACTCTTGTTTTGCAATAAGCCATTAGGAAGTATGTGTCATAGTTCTTAATGGTTTTTAATGAGTGGCTAATCCTTTGTCTTGTCTTGTCTTGTCACTTTTTTCACCCTTGCTTGTGTGTCAAGCCCCATAATGCTGCTGGTTGGGTCCGTGTTTTTTCCACCCGGTTTTTTCCTTACGTCTCCGCTTGTCCCCCCTTGAAGCTCTTCCGTGTTTCTCCGTCTTCCCTATTTATTCCAATTGATTTTCTCTCTGTCCTTTACGCT